>PVIU01023492.1:0-27337 GCA_004026605.1 Ondatra zibethicus
GAGACACTAGATGACTTATTCCTGATGGTATTAGAAGAAGCCCCTTGTACTTTTAAAACATGCCTACATGGTTGGTTTGGGCGCAGAGCTAGCATCCCTGCTTAGTTACATCTTTAATAGGCTATATATTATTATCTAATTTCTATATTTCACTCAAAAAAATCAGATACTGTCTTCTAAAATCTCTTCATTAGATGCTCAAGGTGCAGATAATGCCTTATATTCGTTACTCTAACAAATCTCTTGTAGCCAGCCTATTTGACTATTGAAATCAGAAGCAGTCAAAATAATGACAAATTGGAAACTTGTATTGTTTTATGGCTAGAGTTACCTGCTGTGCCAGCTTGTCTAAAATGCCTCCAAGATGGACAGAGCTTATGCTTTGTTTGTGTCGTTTTTTTTCTCCTGGTCTAGAAATCTTGAGAGACAGAAATAAGTGTCAGAGTAATTGCCTTTTTAGTTTTGTTCCCTTTAAACACCATAGGTATGTTGTCTGTGAAGAAAGGCTCAAAGCCATCAACACAATGCTGCACCCATAGTCCACATGGCTTGTATGCCTCCGTAGTGATAAATAAAAAGGCCCATGGGAGGCAAGTGCTCACTTAGAAATGAGGTCTCTGTCTTTCAGGAATGATTTGCTGGGAACACATAGCTTAAGAGGACCAAAAGGTGAAAACAATTGTTTGATTCCATATCTGCAGTAGGGTATAGAAATACAGTTCAGTGAATTGATGTTACATTAAGGAATAAAAACAGAGAGAGACTGGGGATGGGGCACTTTTTCCTGGAGTACTTTAATTCAATAGTCAGCCTGAATTTGAATTCTCCAGTTCTGTCCATGTGTCTTCCACCTATCTGAGGTTTGTAGCCCATGACCTGTTTGTTTGATCTGTGTCAATTCCGTTGCCAGTCTCTGTTGCCTGGCTTTCTCTAACAAAAGGGCTTTACTCTGTACGTATTGAACAACACAGAAAGCAAGGTATGGGAAAAGAATGAGGAATTATTTTCTACAAAAAACTTTAGCAGAATTTTACAATGGAAGAACTTAATTTACTGACTCAGAATACAATTCAAACAACACAAAAGTTTTCAGCTTATATCCACATGTGATTTGCTACATTAATGGTGGGTATTTGTTTTGTTCAAGGTACTTTCAAGTGGTTGGCTGCCTTTAACAATAAATTACCACAACATACACAGACAGACATTTTTCTGCATTGGGGCATGAAAGAGCACATCATTTAAGATTAAACTATGAGTTTAAGTAACATAGCTGATTACACAGGAAATCCAAGGCATATTAAGGTTGGTTGCATTATTTCCTTAAAAGAAGGCTATATATGTTTTGCTTTGGGGTCCCCTTATAGTTAATGATCCTAGAGAAGCTATGTAATAAGATGAACCTGAAGTAAAACATATATACACCCACCTGGAAATTGAAAACAGACAAGAACATCTGACAAAATTAGGAGCATGGGGCTTGGGGGAGAAGGAAGAATAGAAGGGGAAAAGGAAGGGAGAAGGGGAGGGTTGAGGAGAACTTGAGGGAATGGGATGGTCAAGATGGAGGAAGGACAGAGATAAGAGCAAGGAAAAAGATATCTTGATTGAGGGAGCCATTATATGATTAGCAGAAACCTGGCTCTAGAGAAATTCCCAGGAATCCCCAAGGATGACTCCACCTGAGACCCTAAACAATAGAGGAGAGGGGGCCCGATATTGACTTGCCCTGTAGTCAGAATGATGATTATCTTAAGTATCTCCATAGAACCTTCATCCAGCAACTGATAGAAACAGAGGCAGAGACCCACATCAGAGCACTGGACTGAGCTCCCAATGTTCAGCTGAAGAGTGGAAGGAATGAGAATATGAGCAAAAAGGTCAAGACCATGATGGGTTCACCCACTGAAATAGTTTACCTGAACTAATAGGAGCTCACCAACTCCAGCTGGACCAAACTAGTCCCTCTGAATGTGGTTGACATTTGCATGGCTGAGGAAGACTGAGGGGGTCACTGGCAGTGGCACCAGGATTTATCCCTACTGCATGTACTGGCTTTGGGGGATCATATTCTCTTTGGATGTATGCCTTGCTCAGCCTAGATATAGTAGGGAGGGCCTTGGACCTTCCACAAAGCAATGTACCTTACCATCTCTGAGGATTAGATGGGGTGGGTTTGTAGGGTGTGTGGAAGGAATGGGAGGGAGTGGGAACTTGGATTGGTATTTTTTAAAAAAACTTAATAAATTAAAAAAAGAAGAAGGCTAAACAGTTCAAAGAAACGGAGTATATAATAGAATAACAGATCGAACAGACAGTCTGAAGTGACCTCAAGACATAGATTGGCTTGGTTTCAAAGACTGGCAAACATTCATTCTCTGAAGGTAGAGATACTTTCATCAAAAGATATACCACATTTAATTGATTAAGAGGTTAAGAGACAGACTGAGATATTCAAACAGGGAACAAAGGGCAGAAGACTCAAGAATCCACATATTACTTTTATATTGATGTAAAATTGACAATGAAAAAAAGAGTATATTTAATGTGTGAAAATTATCATGTTTTGATATATTTATACATGGACAGCTCTTCACTCCAAGGATGACAGTGAAGATATTCAATATCCCTAAATGTTTCTTCAAGCCCCTGTTCAATATTCCCAGAGGTGGCCCCATCCTTCTTCACAGTCTCAAATTGATCACACTCTGCTATTAGACAATATACTCAAAATGACATATAAATTTATCACATCAAAATAAAAAATAAATACAAAATAAAAAATAAATAATAAGTACACACATATAGCATGAGGGAATTCCCAGCTTTCTTGGTCAATAAGTCTTCATACTGTTATCTGTATTGTGCTAGGTTCTATGTAACATATGTATATATAACAATTTAGTTGCTCATTATCCTATTAAAGTTATCAAAAAATAGGTAGTATTAAAATTTGTCTGAAATATAAATAGCTAATACTATTTTTTTGTATGTCATTAAAATTTCTTAAATGTTTTTAAATGTTATTTGAATATTAAGGAAGAAATGATTGGAACATGTTATACTCCTAGAAGTTGCTTTGTTGTCCATTATAACAAATTTGTCTACAACAGAAGAATGTAACAAAATATAGTATTTAAAGGGGTTTCTTATGATCTTGCAGCACTGTATAAGCTACTAATTTTAGTAGATCTAAATGTTGGCAATAGGGGCTGCAGAGATGTCTCCGTTGTTAAAAACCTGATCCAGCAAGGAAAACAAATTCACTTCCCAGACACATATGTGGCTGCTCAAAATTATCTAATACTCCATTTCTAGGACATCTCAAACCCTCTTCTGACACCGGCAGAAACCTATACTTACTTGGACATACATACAGACACACTTGCACACACATAACTAAGAATAAAAATTATTTTAAAAGTGTTATTTGCAATGCACTTGTGTTTTTGCTTTACAGTAAAATACTATATAGCCATAGCAGGCTTGAACCCAATATAATAAAATGTAGCATTGTTTCATGGGTATAATTTATAGCTTTAACTTCATACGTGACTCATTTTCATGAATGTCTGAAGACTAAGTGAGAATAACATGTCTTCCTTGTGTGTGTTTGATAGTTGTTTTCTGTGAAATCTGTGGAAAATAACCACCAACACTCTTCATGTTGCCCCAGCTTGGTTGAAAAGCACACTTTGGCAACTTTCCATATATGCCAAATATGTTTTAAAATTTTTCCAGAATCTTCATTTGGACAGAGGATGTAATTTTAATACTCTGTTGAAAATATAATAATTTAGGGTAGTTTTATGATAAAATCCTCAAAATTCAACTTTAATGGAAGTTTGTAAAGTAATGTGGTATTAACCACTATGTATTTGATATGTATGATGGGAGGACATGGGTGCCAAGGTGCTTATATTAAGGTTAGAGGACAACTCAAAGGGATCAAACTCTGACCTTTAGGCTTCCAGGGCAAGGCTTTACTTTCTGGATCATCTCACTGAGCTAAAGTGTAATTTAAAAATTTGTTCTAAGAACACAGGCATTATGAATTTTATAATTTCATTCCTATCTTAATTAACTCTTCCTCCTTCCTTTCTTTTTCTGTCATTCACAGAAATAACAGGAGGAGACATTGCTTTTTTTTCTTTTTTTCCATATTCTTTTGTTTTTCCATTTAAAAAAATTTTACATTTCCTCCCCTTCTCCCAGTCCCCTCCCGCTCCCGCTCCCCCCACCTCTCCTCCCTCCCCCTGCTTCCTTAAAAGAGGGCATGGTACTCTGCCCTGTGGGAAGTCCAAGGCCCTTCCCCCTCCATCCCGGCCTAGGAAGGTATGCATCCAAATAGACTAGGTTCCCAAAAAGATAATACATGCAGAAGAAATAGGTCCTAGTGTCATTGTTGACATTGCTTTTTATTTTCAAGGAAAACCAGACTCTTAAACATGAAGATACACACAAATTGTAACACTGTAAGGTGGGATGAAGTTGATGGGTTGTTCATGTGTGGGGACAGGGCTGGGTGCAAACTCTGCCCTCTTCTCACTTGTGCTATAAGCTAAGAACTTTATAAAATACTACAGCACTTGAACCTGGAAAGAGAATATGTGGTCAATAATCTTCAGTCTTTGAATAAAACTTGATAAAAGATTGTTGTATTAATGAAGAAAGGTCAGTTTAAAAAGGCATTTTAGAAACTGCAATTAATATGGATTTTTAAGAAAGAACTTATGATGGAATGAATGTATGCCCAGAATGCAGTAACTAGAAAGCAATTAGGAATCTCATGAATATTAAAAGCAACACATTTATACTCTATAAAAATCTTGTAGAAGATAGTCCACAATACAGTTTTCTTGACCTAGACAATGACTACAAAACAAACAGTCCAGTAAAGTATGTCTTATCTGTAGGATGTTTCCAGGGCAGAGGTTAGGAAAATAGACACAGCCAAAGAAATATTCAAAGAGGAAATCCCCATAAAGGATAGGGAAATTCTGGGGGCATCTCCAAAGTACTTCAGAAAGAGTAGAATTTTATTTTCTTTTAAACCCTGTTTGTCTTATTGTTGAAGACAAAAAATGCAAGAGTTTAAAATTGAGATCAATTGAAGTCAGAAGAAAGGTCTTTAATTAGGTCTAAAAGTTTCTGAAAGACTATTTTATTTTTGAAGTATATTTTGTTCATTGACCTTTGCCCAATACTCTTGGATAAAATTAACTCCTAATATCGATGATGTAAAGGCTGAAGTAGCCATCTCTCTTACCCCATCAGGTAGGCCACATTTTCTATCCCATCAGGTGAACCTTATTCTCTGAAAACCAAGACAAACACAAAGTCACTTTAACAGAATGATGATGAAGCTCCTGGGGGACACCTGAGGCAGGAGAAGCTTCTTTGGTACAATGCCATGGTTTGTTAAAAAGAGGCAATTTACAGGTCTGTGGAGAGGATGCCACCCAGACTTAGAAATGAACTCCACTTTCAGTATACTACCACAAAGTCCCCAGCAAACCTGGGTGTTACACTGATACCTCCAACTTTCTCCTGCATGGTCTAAGAAGCCCCTTCTCTCTCTCTCCAAAACCTTCCCTCTCATAGAATCTCCAACAAAGAAAGGGTGCAAAAAAGACCAGTTCTGAATTCCTGGCAGCTGTGGCAGCTCCTTCCCTGAAGTTGCCCACAGTTCAAGTCCCCGTGTTCAGTTTTTGACCATACTTGGGCACAAACCCAGCTTGATGAGGACAGGTCTTCACTCCTCATCCGCACACTATATAACCTCCCTGCTTTAGTTTGGGCATGTGACTTTTCCAGCCTTGGTCTCTGAGACAAAAGAAATAAATTCACCCGGGTTTGTTTTGCTCAAATAAACCTATTCTTTTACTTTTTCAATTCAACTTGATCTGGCGTATTGCATTGGTAGAGAAACCTATTATCAGGCTACAGAAAACCTATTCCTGGGTTTTTGCTAAGATCTTTCAAAGTCCTTCATTTCTTGGGAGGCACTGGATAATTCTGAGATTGTTCATGAAAATAGCTGTATATTTACTGATTGGAAATTGATGAAAATTTGCAAAATTGAGCAGTTTCCTTTTGAATGCAGAGTTTTGCATTTTTTCTAGTTAAAAGGGTGGGAAAGCAGGAAATAGTTAATGACACTGTTAATTCCACCAATAAAGAATAAGACCATTACCACAATTTAAAGTCAAATATGAAGTAAGCTTTAATTAAACACCATATTCATCTCTGGTTTCCCAGAAAATATCCACAAGTCATATTTTGCAAAGGGCTTAAAATTGCAAAACCCATAATTCACTGCATTTCTCATGGGGTCCAATCAGGGGCAAGCTTACATCCTGATCTACTTCCTGCCTGCATGCCTCCTGCCTCCATCCAACCAGGGACAAGTGTACATCCTGACATAATTCCTGCCAAGTACCTCCTGCCCACATATGATCAAACACATAGGGTGCAGATGTGTCAGGCAAACTTATTCAGGGGAATGAAAACACAGGTGTTTGTTATCTCCCATAAACCACAGCCTCCAGCATTTCAGGAACTGTCTGTCCTTGAGCAAAGGGCTTGCAGATCAGAAACATCTTTGTTTCATGAATCTCTTAGGCATAGTAAATAAAACTTGAAATGTAACTTTGGCTCTCACACACTACAAAAATCGCAGGATATTTATGAGAATTCCAGATTCACAGAGTGTTAAAAAGTAGAGATAAAAGATAAAATTTTAAATTCTGTGGGAAGGAATATTTTGAAGTCACCAAGCAATTAACAAGTTTGTTAATTAATATATGGTGTTAATAAGCAATATCAACTATTTTTAGTGAGTTACTCTGATGGGGAGATATAATCAGATGTCAGCCCATTTATTTATGACAAATCTGTACCAGTCTTGATGACTTAAGAGCCAAATATTGTGCATTGCTGAACTTCCAAAAACGTCATAAGATTAAAAGTTACAAACACTGCTATGTCTCGTTTAAACCCCTAAAACTGAGTTTAGTAATCAATGATTTGCTGTTAGAAGAAAATGAAAGTAGAAGAGACAGAGACTCTAGCAACTACCAGAAAACTCATGGTATTATATGCTGGAGTCCAGCTCCAGCAGAGTTCAGGTCCCAAAGAAGGGGTGTGGATTCAGCTAAGGAATGAGACTGACACAATCTGAGGGTGAATCAGGACAGCTGCCTGTGTATTGACTAAAAGCTACACCTTTTATAGTCTGTAATTGGACAAAAGATTAAATGGAGGTAGAGGGTGTGTGAGCTGGGGTGGGGCTGGTGACCTGGGATTAAGAAAGCCTGATAAGTAAATAGGCACCACAGTCCTATGTTAATGAAAGGATGACCTGTTTCCCTTTCCAGAGATAAGGAGAATGACTCCCTTTGTAGCAAGCAGGAACTTTCTTCAGGCCTCTGGGGAAATAGGGGCTTTTGTTTAAATGCCTGACCTTGGGAAAATGACTTTCTTGGGGAAACTGGCTTAGTTTATTCAAGTAGCTAAAGCTTAACTGAGCAAAGTCAAGCCTAGACAAATATTCCTATGAACCTGAGGCCTTAGGAATTCATAATTCTTGGTGATCAAATATACCTTGTTTATCAAGTATATGTTGCTTATATCAATTTTTTATCAGTTTGGTGCTAGATTGTATGGGAGTAAGAAGAATTATTCCAGTATAAGGTTCAATGGTGTTGAGGATCTTTCCCAAAGAATTACTGCGTTTAGAGAGTCTGCCATGGTCTACATCCTCATCCTCCACTGAAATCTACACAGAGTTTCCCAAAGGAAAAGGCATAAGGGAACTGCCATAACGCATAATGAGAAACATTAAACATAAAAAGAAGAGAGTGCTGGGGAACTGCAACCCACAAAGTTGAAATGCTGGAACTTTGTCAAGCAGAAATGTTTGCCAAGTGGTACACACCACTTATATTTCAATAAGGACTTTATGTAACTTTTAGTTTGCCAATAAAAATGAAGTATCATCCTACCAAACATTTGTTCTAACGTAGAGATACAAAAGAGGTCAGCGAGCAACCCTTCCCTTCAATGTCCATCAAAGATTCTTACAAAGAAATTTCAAACATAAGGGGAAGAATCTGAGTTTGATACTATTTCGAAAGAAAGCAAAAAAGATGAACAATTAGGAAAAAAACAATTGGAACAGGTGTTTAGATGAAAACTCTGCTTATCACCCCGCCCCCCGAAAAAAAACCCTGCCACTCAGAAAGCTTGCCAGGTGACCTCTTCCTCTGAGATGCTCAAGACCAAGCCTACTGGGTATTTAAGAACCAGACCCTAGACCTGCCATGTGATTTCTCTCCTGCCTTTTTAAGAGTCACTCAGGAATTACTTTGCTCTTTTTATTAAAACCTGGTCTTATTAATTCTACTGAATTTGGCTTACTACACCAGCAGAGAAACCCTCACCCAACTGGGGATTCAAAAATACTTATCAACATGCATAATAACTTAACATTAATACTATAGATACAAAATTTCTTCCTAATACTTAATAGTTGATTATGCTGTTATTTGCTGGCTAGATTCTGAAAATTTACTTTTTCTTGCAATTTCATATTTCTTGTTCTTTTATATAAAGCAGGAATGAGTGTGAGAAAGCAACATAAATCTCCCATTTTATAAATAATAAAACACAGAGATTCCAGGAATGGTTGTAGTAATTGTTTTGTCTCTTTAAGAGACAAGCCACGCCCACTTCCTCCCCCATCCGCTGAGGCAGGCTGATCTTCAGCTTCCAGCCTGAGCTCTCTCTCTTTTCCGTCTTCCTCTCAGAGAGGCAGCTTCTGCTTCTGTCTCCACCCTTCCTTCCCCTTCCCCCGCTTCTCTCTCTCCTCTCTCTCTCTCTCTCTCTCTCTCTCTCTCTCTCTCTCTCTCTCTCTCTCTCTCTTTCTGCTCTTCTCCCCTTCACCCTTCTCCCTCCATAACCCCCTGAATAAATATCCAACTTTACTCTGCATGGCGTGCCTATCCATGTCTCTATCTCTTGCCCGTCCACCACGTGTCTCCCTGCCTGGGACCAGCCACCACTCAGGGACTGGCAGCTGTCTCTGCCTGGGACTGGCTGCTGTCAGGGCCCGCTACCACCACTTGGGGACCTACAGCCTACTGCCTCTGGGAATCCTGCAGCATTTTTAATTTTTCCATTACAATGGTAAGAGGTGTCATTGACTAAAGACACTTGAAGGCAAACTTGAGGGTGTGAGTTTGGTTTCTAATTTCCATGTGGTAGAAGTTGGGAAAGGGCTTCCTTACGTGTCCTCTGATATCTCATAGTTCACCATGGCAGGAAAGCTCCCCATCCTTAAATAAGTAAATATATTTTAAATAAAAATATTTTAAAATATGCTCCAAACACAAATGATTCTTGTTTCCTAAATGAGTTTCAGTGCTTCAAAGGCTAACTTGCAAAAGTCAGTCTCAGTTGTACGCAGTAGCTTGTGCAAATAATCTGAGTACACTTAGGCAGGAGGATTTCCATGAGTTCAAGGCCACTCTTGGTTACAGGAAACCAAGCAAGATCTAGTCTCAAAACACCACCATCTGATAATAGAGGCCCTAGGAATCAAGTAAGTATGTATAGAAAAGAAGTACATAGCAAGATAGGAGAGACACATTTTATTAAATATTTATCCATATATATGACTAACATATGGGGAAATTTATAATTTAATATGAATAGCCATATATGATGGTATATGTCTACAGTCCCAGCTACTTGGAGGCTTAGAGAGGTTAATATGACTAACAAGACTCTGAATCAAATAAATAAATAAATTATTTCAATGACATATATCTGGTTTTCAAGCATACAAGTAAGACCTTTCACCTTTACTACTTCCCTTTCAATAAGCTTATATGTAAAAAATATAAATTGCATAGGATATTTTTGAGATTTAATTACTTTCCATGCTTTACACAAAATAATGCTTTTATGATCAGCTTTTTGAGGAAAAAGTAAATCAAAACTGAACAAAATCTGTCAACACAAATCACACCTCACTCTAGAGGGAATAAATGTCTGAGGCAGGAAATTGAGACTGTGGTCCATCGGTGAACAAGAGCCCAGGATGCCTGAAGTGACATGCAGCATCCTGGAATGGTTATATGGACTTTGGTCATCGCAGAACATGACAATAATAAACTAATGAGTGCCTGAAGACATTGGTGGGGACATTGAGTAGGTGGTTTACAAAATGTGGCCACTTTTAACTTCCAGGCTAGTGTAAATTAGTGGTCTGTTATGAGCTCCTAAGCTATCCCTTCCAGAGGTTTCACCTCATAGTCATAATAATGTTAACCAAGATACAGAAGCGGCTAATTAATAGCTCAAACTTACTTTCTGAATTTGTAACATGCAAATCTATCATCAGGAAATTCTTTCTAATCTATCTGTCTTTAGAAACTTGAACACAAATGTGCCAACCCTCCACAAGACACGTAAGTGCAAACACACACACACGCAAACACACACACACACACCCTAATCCTTTGAAGGAAGACCTTTATGCACTTTTCTTTTGCGTTAATACTAAAGTACATGGTAAGGGCAGTGTGGTAGAGAAAATAATCTGTTATGAGTCTCAGCATGAGGAGTCCCTTGCAATATGAGGTTAAATATTTGCATTTCAAAATATTGTTGAGGCCCAAGAAAGGAATCCCATCTGTTCACAGTTGCCACCCAAGTCTTTGGTAATAGATTATGTAAGAGTGCTACAGATATCTTTCGTTCTATCCTACTGAATCCCCTGTTAATTAGAACAACAAAAGACAAATTAACAAAAAGTCAGTTCATTGACATGTCTGACATGTGTAGGTGGGAAAAATTCATTGTCACAAAGAAATGGTGAAACCTGGTCTAATACTTCTCAGAAGTTCTTTCTAAGCAACTGGATCTGAGGTAATGATGTATCAGTAACAGTCAGGGCTGCACCTTTACCTGGACTGCTTAGCCATGAATAACTCTGACCCTCTGCTTAAATATATAAACCCCATACCACATCCAAGGAGGTGGGTTTGAGCCCAGAGAGGTGTCCCCGTATATCTATTATATCTTTTCCCAATGTGGTCTCAAATGTGACTAAATCTCTTTTTCTCTGTGTTTTGCTCTTAGCTTCTCTTTTCATTGGATTTTAAAAGGCTAGGTCAGCCTGGCCTATTAGGGCTACTGGAGCATAAGCTCTAATTCTGATAACTGGATAACTTCTTTGTAAGAGAAATTATGATAGTCCCCATGTCTCAGAGGTTTCTCCTCTAGTCTGATGAGCTCCATGCAAATGCATCATCTGTTGAATCACAAACATTTTCAGCTGGGAATTATCCTTCTGCCTAAGCATCATATCTGGGTCACATGACTTAATGTCTGAGAGATGGAAAGGAGTGGGTGTGACTAAAATTTAATAGCTCTAGCTGAGCTTGAGGAAGCACAGGGGCAGAGATGAGCATTACTTGCAGAGATGAGCATACCTCAATATTGCCTAATATTATCTCCGCCCATGCAATGGCTACTTTGTTTAACGACTATTGGTATCCATATCCATCTCAATAATGTCAGCTTTACATGCTGGAAACACGATGCACAATTAATGTTGTAATCAATCCTAGTCTTCCTTAAAAATCTTTTCTCCATATCCTTTTAGCATACTAGTACTTGATAGCAAGTTCGATTTTCTATTTTTGTATATAAGTAAAAATATACCTATGGCTGCTGTAAAATAATAGCAGACTTGAGTCACTTTCTGTTGCTATGATCAAATGACATGACCAGGAAATTCATAGAACAGAGTTTGTTTGGACTTATGGTCAAGAGGGGATTCGATACTGGCAGGGAAAACATGGAAACCCAACAAACTAAACAAATCATACCTTCTTCCACAAATAAGAAGCAAAGAGAGTAAATAGTGAGGAGTGGCTTTGAATTCTCAAACCAATCTTTAGTGATGAAATTCCTCTAGCAAGGTTGTCCTGCCCCTCCAAGAGAACCAACAGCTAGGACTAAGTGATAAAATACTTAAGACAGTGAGGGATATTTCTCAGTTAAACCATCACAGGAAGATTATGTTTTATGTTATCATTTTTATTTGAACTGACAAGTTTATCTTTATAGAGTATTGTTAGGTTTGGTTTTGCCTGCAGGGTGAGGTATATAGCAGCCTGGCTTGCTATTCACTTTGTATTTAGGTTCTCCTAAAGCTGCTGTCTTACCAATGATAACATTGCAAATAGAAGCTGTGATTCCTGGCTGTGACCCATTTCTGAGGTCTTGAAATTCAATGGTAACTCTATTTGTATAAAACTGGGCTAAATTATGATTATGGGACTCCATAAAAATATTAATATCTATTAGCATAAAATGGAGTTTTAGGAATATATTATGAAAAGAAAGGTTGTAAAGTTTAATTCTCATGAGCTTCATTGTAAACCAATTCTATTTGCTGATTACTTTGTACCATGTGTGTGGAATACATTTTATGATATCATTCATAACTCAGAACTCTTTGCTGAACTGCAACACTCTTCTTTAAAATCATAGATGAGATTTGTGACCCAATAATTATTCTTTTAATAATCCCCAGTGATGTATCATGGGGTCCAAATTATCAGTGATTTTCAACACCCCTTTGGGCTCTAATGACCCTTTCACAGGGGTCACATATCAGATATCCTGCATATTAAATAATTGCAAGATGATTGATAACAGTAACAAAATTATAGTTATGAAGTAGCAATGGAATAATTTATGGTTGAGGGACACTACAGCATGAGAAATTTTGTTAATTGGTTGCAGCATTAAGAAAGTTGACAACTACTGGTCTAAATAAGTATAGACATATTTCCCATTTTTAGAAAATACTTAAACTTGCAATTAATTGAAACAAACAAGCAAAAGCAAATTATTCTAATGGATGAGTTTTTTAGCTTTCACAAAGTATATATAAGGAATCTAATAATTTTCTAATACATATTTCTAAACAAATTTTATAATAAGTAAGAATGTACTCTCTCTTTCTCCCTCCCTCCCTCTCTCTCTCTCTCGGTCAGAGCCAGAGAAGGAGCAATTGTCCCTGGGCAGAATGGCAGGACACAATAGCTGGATCGTAGCAGTGTCTAACCTATTCTGTATCAGTGAGTATTTATCCATATCTTATACCTAAATAATTTTTGAGACCCCATTACAGATTCATGTGGGTTCATATAACATACTATGGAAAGATAAGTTTTATCTTGTACTAATAGAGATGTCGTTTAAAGTAATGACCTCCTCTTGAGGTCAGGGTTGGCCACAAGTAACTCCATAATCTATCAGTGATTTTTATTAGGTTGAATTGGGATTGTAAGAGCACATCAGTATATCAAAATCATATCAGAAAAACCAGGCCCAAGAACATAATGAACACAGCAGAGCAAAGAAAGAGTGTAAAACCTTTACCTCAACCCCATACAGAAGTAAGTACCTAACACATTCCATGGTGATGACTCAATTGATCTCTCTTACCACTAGCCTTGATTGACAAGAATAGTTTGGTAAGAAATTCTGAGTTCCCAAGAGCCTTCAGATTGACTCTGCATTCAATACTGAGCAGTCTATGAGAACTGTGATCAGTCCATCCTCTTGTTCAACTGTATGGAATTGTATCACTTCATTTTTCTGTCCCTCCATCTGGACACGATTATGCCCATTGGCTTCTATAGTTGTACTTAGCTCTGTAGTATTGTCCTCAAACATGTAACATGCAGTGGACTAACTCAAAACAAAGCAGCTTCCATGGTGATTGGTTATCTTTTCTCTGATGGAAGCTGTACTTCTTGAAGTATTCTATAGTCTCAGAACTTTTCGGAGCCATTCTGTACAGCTCCCCCCCCGACTACACATAAGTAATATATGACCTAAAGGCTAACATTTGTAATTAAAGATTGAAATAAAAGAATATATGTTGATTTTTTAGCCAGAAATATGATGAAGAGTGAGAATATGTGGAAAAATGAATCTAGGAAATTGCTTCCAGAATATATTGCAAATTGCTGCCATTGAAATTACCAAAATCTTGTAAATGTATGGTTGTTCACTTAAGACTCACATTGTGGAAAGAAACATATGTGTGTGCTTCATGTCAGAAACTAACTCATGTGCCCTTCTGACACTTCCTTAATTGACACCTCATTCCCCAAAATAAGTCATAAATAATTTCAAACACTATTAAAAGAAAATATAACCAAAATATTATTGTAGCACATATATCTTGTAAATAAAATTATTTATTTTGAGAAGATACTTGTTCCAAAGAGTACTCTGAGATATTGACTTGTCATTAAATCACTGAATTATTTATTATGCTGCTAATGTCAGACATGGTGTCCTACATAGGAAGCTGTTCTCATCAGATTTGTTTTGCAGAATAAGTCTGAAAATTTTTATGCATGATAGTATTAGTAACACCTTAAGTATTAAGATATCTTTGCTTTTTTAATAAGTGTATAGAAACTGGGTGTTGGTAGAGCATGCCTTTAATCTCAGCACTTGGAAGGCAGAGGCAAGCAGATCTCTGTGAGTTTGAAGCCAGCTAGGTCTACAGAGTTAGTTCTAGGACAGGCAAGACTGTCTCAAAAAATCAAATAAAAATAAACTATAAAACACAATTTTTAATTAGATTTATATTTTTCTGCAAATATAGTAAGAAGAGCACAATATTAATTTTACAAAGAAAATTCCTGATATTTTTATGTCAACTTGATGCAAGCTAATATTATTTGGGAAGAAAGAATCTCAAATGAGAAAAATGCCTAAATAGACTAGCCTGTCATCAAGTCATGTATACTTTCTTGCTTGATTACTGATGGAAGAGGGCCCATCTCATCATGGGCTGTGCTGTTCTTGGACTGGTGGTCCTGTAGAAAGCAGGTTGAACTAGCCAGGAGGATTAAGCCAGAGAAGCATCTCTCCATAATTTTGCTTTAGCTCCTCGTCCCAGGTTCATGCCTTGATTCCTTGCTACTCTGGATTCCCTCAGTAACAGAATATGGTGTGGATCTATCAGTCAAAATAAACCCTTTTCTCCCTAAGTTGCTTTTGGTCATGGTGTTTTATCACAGCAATCACAACCCTAACAAAGTTTCTGTCAAGTCACCAGATGTATGTCCATACCCACTGCTTAGACTATTTTTAAATTATTATCATTTTTAGATTTAAGCACATTAAAATCTTTTCGAGGCAGTGAAAAGATATGCATGTAATACCAGCTACTCAAAGTTAATTCTGAAGATTACCCGCTCCCCACAGCATCTCTATCACAGAAAGGTGATTAAGTTAGTATTATTGTTTCAGTCAAGTTAGTGGCATTATTCCTGGACAAAGGACTCAGATGTGATGGTGGACACAGGCTGCCTTGTTTTGATGATTATATTGAACAACTTAATTTAATGGAAAGATAAGCTTAAAGATGATTTGGGTAAACCATGCATTTATGAGCATCATAATTAAACACAAAGATATCTTTTAGGATTTTCTTTTTATAAACTATCTGGTCATCTTCAAGGTTACTTGCAAACAATTCATTTCACAGAATTCAAACAGAAACATTTATTTTCATCCACGTATTATTAACCTTACATAGGCTCTGTCTCCCACAGCTCTCTCAGCATTCCTAGAGTAAATGTAGATCAAAGATAAAAGTGACTGAAGGTTATTCAATCACAAATATGCATAGAACTACAGCAGGGAAGGGTCAGGACCTCCAGGTTGGTGTGTGTATCGGAGCTCATGAGCGAGGACAGTGCTGAATACTTTTGACAGTTTTACCCCAGCGTGTTCTGTCCTATCCCAGACCTCAGACACCCTTTCTTGGCTAGAGTGACTGCTTCCAGAAAGTAATTTTGGATTGAATTAGAGCTTTCTGAAAGAGACAAAACATACTTTACAGTAGGCAAATTGAATTTCTCTGGTTCAGTGCCTTGCTGTGCCACAGCACCTCTCAAGGAGATTTTCACATTATTGAGAGCTGGTAGATTTCCTTGTAAAATAGCCGCAGGCAGCACAGACACACTCTGCGCCCGATTCTTTGTCTGCCATTTCTCTGGGAAGTATTTGTATCCCTCTTTAACGTGCACACAAAGCTATTTAAATGAAGAATACAAAGAGATGATGCCAATTATTGTCACCTTTGACTGTGGATTCATAAGAGGCATCAGGGCACAGGCTTACCTTTCATACACAGTGTTGTAGAAATTCAAGCTGTGTCTGATGGAGTGTCTCCCACACGACTTTTAGTGGCGACCCTACTAAAACTACTAAAACATCTCTGGCTGATTAGCAGTCCTGTGTGATACCAGGTACATTTGCAAAGAAATGATCTCTACTTCAGTTTCCTCTGTGGAACACGATTAAGATGCACGATTTTAGTGATACATAAGTATATCGCATTCTAAATACTTTTTTCTCAAATAGCCAGACAACTCTGCTTTGTGCTCACCACAGACAATTCTAGCGAATAGCTTGCTGGCAGAATGGGAGGAACTGTCAGAGGTTACCACAATCAACAACACATATTCCAGTCTCACAGTTTATTCAATAATACGTTTATACTTAAAAAGTTCATGAGAAATGGGAAAAAGTAGTTTTGTTTAATTTACTAAAAAAAAAAAGAAAAGAAAACAAACAGTGCGTTTTGGTATTATGTTATTTTCTTTTTCTTTAAGTTATATTGATTTTCCTTTCTTTAATACTGCATCTTGCCGGTAATTCTACAGTCATGATAGACCACATCTTTCTACTTCTTTTACATGTGAAAAAACAGTTCCTTCCCTGCAGTAGTTTATACCATTTTTTTAAAAACGAAGTGAACATTTTTAAATAATGCATCTCAGGTAAAAATTCATTCTAGGAGAGAAATAGTCAGGGTCATTAGGTAGTAAAGAACATTCATTTTGACATACGGCAGACGATGGCATTTAATAGGAAATATGGAGTTCTCTGTGTGAGTCTTCGCTCCAAAGCTTCCTCAGGCTTGGAGCCTCAGGAACAGATGTGATCTCAAGCTCTGCCTGAAGAGAACAGAGCCATAAATGTAAGTTCCTACTTCCATGAGTGGAGGAACTTCTGCCAGAAGCAGCTTTCTCACCATGAAGACCCCACAACCACTGCCAAATTAGAAGCTGCCTAGTGAGAAGTCAGTGGGCATGAAATCTCTAGTGATTTTGTTCTTGTTCACTGAGCAACCGAGAAGCATATGTGACATGCCCACGAAAGAAGCCATGTGGCTGTGCCATGGGCCCATGAGGGTGTCCTGTTGGCCTCCCTGTTCAAATCAGTCTCTGGGGTTTTGACTTATTATCTGAAGTCAAATCTAGAGTATTTGGAATACATGGAATAAGAAAATGGTTATGTTGTATTTCTGTTTTATTTGCTTCGTTTCAATAGCTTAGTTTAATTCTGTTTTATGGAGCAGGACAATTGAACTATTCTGTTTTTATTTCCCTCTCATTTCTTATATATAAACAGGGGTTTAACACAAAATTTTTGATACAATAAATCAAATATATCTAACATTGTAAAAATATCTCTATACATAGAAACTTCAAATAAAATTAGTATAGAAATTATTTTCTCCATATTCAGTTAAGAGACAATAGAAGCTTCAAATGTTAGCCTTAAGTTCTAATGAACGTTGTTTTCCAGGCATGCTCACCAAAGTGGCACAGAGATTTCAACAGTGACAGCTTACATGACTGATTATGCATATTGCAATGGGTGAGCTTGAATTTCAGGTAATACTGCTAAAAAGGAATGCCTGAGATTTGTTTTGCTTTGTTCAGCAGCCTGGAGATCTTAGACCCAGGCCAAGTGAACAATACAAGTTTCAGTTTTACTGCTTTGAATATTCATCAGTTATTTGGAACACTCCTGCTGAGAATTATCATCATAACAACAACAGCACTATAATAGGGCAGTGCAAAGACACCCCTGAGAATCAATTACAGCAAAGGTCTATGAGAAGCCAGTATGCTTTCTTTTCTTTTCCCTGGTTACAGGGACAGCTGATGAGATAATGAGACCCAAAACATTTGCTAGGATTTTAAGAGAAAATAAAATAAAGTTCAGTTGGACTATAATATTGCTAAAGAGATATTGCAAAGTTGGAGACCTTGGACTTGGTGTCTGAGTCCTAGACATGGTCAGTGCAGTCTTGTGCCTTATTAAAGTGAAATACACTGTTTAATGGTTACAGCAAACCCAACATAGTAGTTCACAGTACAGTGAGTTTGCTTCCACCAAAAGAATTAGGAAATAAAATCATGGATAATGTCCTAGTAAAACTTTATTGGGAGTGGTCTAAATAGTGTTGGCAGATATTAAATAATTATTTTCTCCTTTTGTATTTCTTATGTTTTGGTTACAGCTTTTTATTTTTTATTGATTTTATTGAGCTATACATTGTTCTTTGCTCCCCTCCATGCCTCTCCCCTCCCATGGTCCCCACACTCCCAATTTACTCAGTATATCAGTATGGCAATTTCTCAGAAAATTAGGAAACAACCTTCCTCAAGACCCAGCATTATCTCTTTTGGGTATGTATCCAAAGGATGCTCAATTTTGCTATAAGGACATGTGCTCAACTATGTTCATAGCAGCATTGTTTGTTGTAGCCAGAACCTGGAAACAGCCTAAATGCTCCTTGACTGAAGAGTGGATAAGGAAAACGTAGTACATTTACACAATGGAGTACTTACTACACAGCAGAAAAAGATTAATGGCATCTTGAAATTTGCAAGCAAATGGATGGAGCTAAAAAATCATTTTGAGTAAGGTAACCCAGACCCAGAAAGACAACTATCATATGTACACACTCATAAATGGTTTTTAAACATAAAGCAAAGAAAACCAGCCTGCAAATCACAATCCCAGAGAACCTAGACAACAATGAGGTCCCCAAGAGAGACATACATGGATCTAATCTACATGGGAAGTAGAAAAAGATACTAAATAATTTTAAAGTGATTTGAAGAACTAGAAGACACTAATTTCAGAAAAAGAATCTAAATCTATAGGTGCAGATCTTGCTCTCATAGTCTTTTGTTCTTTGTTTTTGTTTTGTTTTTTTAAGAAAACAAGCTATCTTTTTCATTTTATATACTAATCATAGTTCCCACTTCCTCCCCTCTGCCAATTCCCTCCACCTTCCCCTCCAACCCATACCCCATCCACTCATCAGAGACCAGTAAGGCACATTGTTTTGAGGAAGGTACAAGACCTTCCCTACTATATCTAGGTTGAGCAAGAGAGAATGGCTTCCAAAAAGCCAGTACAAGCAGTAGGGATAAATTCTGGTGCCACTGCCAGTGACCCCTCAGTCATCCCTAGCAATAAAACTGTCACCTACATTCAGAGGGCCTAGTTTGGTCCTATATTGGTTCTTCCTTGTCCAACAAGAGTTGGTGGGTTCCCATTAGCTCAGGTAAACCGCTTCAGTGGGTGTCCCCATCATGGTTTTGACCTCTTTGCTCATATTCCACTCCTCTGGCTCTTGAACTGGACTTTGGCAGCTCAGCCCAGTGTTCCAGTGCAGGTCTCTGTTTCCATCAGTTGTTGGATGAGGGTTCTATGGTGACTTTTAAGATAGCCATCAGTTTGATTACAGGGCAAGGCCAGTTCCCGCAGCCTCTCTCCTGTTGCTTAGGGTCTTAGCTGGGGTCATCCTTGTGGATTCCTGGGAATTTCTCTAGTGTCAGGTTTCTTGCTAGCCCCATAATGGCTCCCTCAATTGAAATATCTTTTTCATCACTCTTCTTCTCTGTCCTTCCTACATCTGGACTATCCCATTCCCTCAAATTCTCCTCCTCCCTCTCCTTCTCTCCTCATCCTCCTCTTCCTCCTTCCTTTCTTCCCCTACCTCCATGCTCCCAATTTTGACAGATCTTTTCTCTTTCCCCTTCCCAGGGAGATCTATATATGTTTTTCTTAGGGTTCACCTTGTTAATTATCTTCCCTACGGTCATGGACTATAGGCTCATTATCCTTTACTTTATAGATAAAATTCACTTATGATTGAGTACATACTATGTTCATCTTTCTTGGTCTTCGTTACCTCACTCAGGATGTTTTTTTTCTTGTTCCATCCATTTGCATGCAAATTTCAATATGTCATCTTTTTCTTTCACTGACTAGTACTCCATTGTGAAAATGTTCCACATTTTCTTTATCTGTTATGCAGTTGAGGGGCATCTAGGTTGTTTCCAGGTTCTGGCTATTCCAAATAATACTGCTTTGAACATAGCTGAACAAATGTTGTTGTGTGATTGAGCATCCTTTGGCTGTATGCCCAAGAGTGCTATTGCTAGGTCCTGAGGTAGGTTGATGTACAGTTTTCAGAGAAACTTCCATACTGATTTCCTTGTTCTCATATTCTTTAGAGATTAAATACTCAGTAGATATTTAGGATATGAAACACCAAAGAAAACAATAATTTTAGTTTGTTTTTCTACCCATGAACAGCTTATTTGGGTAACATAAAACAAGGGGATACTAAGATATTCTCACTTTTAAAGCATTCATGCAGTAGCTTTCATTACTGTTTTCTGAAGGTGTTTTTGTTCAACTTGTCAGAAACTGCCATACCTCTTACTCACTAAGCAGGTATGAATAATTTGTGCTTCTGATGCAAGTGTTTGATTTCTCTTGACTTGGTTATTTTTCATTATCCAAGAATACAAATGTGCCTTTCTTTTCTTTTTAGCTGCTGAGAGGACACTCAGCTTTTAAATTTAACCACCCTATTCTTTTAAACCGTCCTCTAGTCCCCCCTACTTAAAATTATTGGCACAACACATAGGTATGTTGTATTACCAATTTGTATAGTTCTCAAGATACTGACAAAATTTTGCTGATGTTATAGATGTGATCACCTCTTCTCAATTCCACTACACTTTTAGCACTGGGAGGAGAATAAATACCATACTCTATGTCACAGATACCATACTCTATGTCACAGATCTGTTTTACACTTACTAGATATTCAATGTATTAATTAACAAGTTAATGATGCATTGAAAATTTTATTAAATAAATTTATCCACTTTGTACTTTTTAAGCATTTCTTCAGAAACTTCAGTGAATTTAAAGAAACATTTATTTGTAGCTAAACAACTGTGGAAAATGATTAAACTACCAAAATATTCTTACCAAAAATACTTAGTTAGTTCCATACAAGTATACAGCTATAATATATCAAATAACGCAATTTCCTTTGGCAATAGAATTGGCACAACATTATTATCATATTAATTGAATCACAAAAAATTCTTTGCCATATTTTCAAGAAATTAAAGAAAAATTACTTAGATTAAGATTAATCACTAATTCAAAAATTTGGGAAGTCAAATTTGAGACTAAGTGATGCATTCTCAAAAGAGTTATGTGCTGGGCGGTGGTGGCACATATTTTTAATCCCAGCACTCGGGAGACAGAGGCAGGCTGATCTCTGTGAGTTCGAGGCCAGCCTGGTCTATAAGAGCTAGTTCTAGGACAGGCTCCAAAGCTACAGAGAAACCCTGTCTCGAAAAACCAACAAAAGAAAAAAGAAAAAAAGAGTTTTGTATCAGTCTTTGAAAAATGACTGACAGGTTCAGTAGACAAAGGGGTGAACCAAGAGAATATGTTTTTAGGCTTAAGTTAAGGTAGAATGCCCTGTGACAGTATGAAAGCGAACAGAACTATGATTAGAACTTCTGTTGTTTGTTTGATTTGTAGAATTCTTAGTAACAATGTTATAGAAATTGCACACCATTTATCACACATTATTGAATTGGACATTTGGTTTGTGCATGAACAAGCATCAGGAGGGACTGGATACTATGTCTTTAAAAGCTGAATATACAGAAAGATTAATCCTGAGAGACTGATCCTCATTTTACTCTTCTGTCATCACTGAAGAATCTGTTTGCTTCTGTAGGACTCAACTGAGCAACACAGAAATATTTAGAAGCTCCAGAATATTCTAATGACTATGAAGCAGTTCCATACAACAAACCTGGCCTTCAAATAGCGCAGGATTTATCAAATAATCTGAGTGGTGGTATCATGTACAATGGGCCATCTGTGTGACAACTTAATGGACAAGAGTCAATCTCTTCCATAAAGGACATTTAAGTTAAGTATTCTTCCTCTTCATTTTATGAAATATATATAATTTTGTTTTATGTTTACTTACACACATAAGGATGTGTATATGTGTGTGTATTACATGTATACATACCAAAAATTTGCATTTGCATTAGTATCTACCCACTGCATTTCTTTATGTTTTATACTTACTGTACTGGCATATGTTCCTAAATTTGAGTAAGAAAGAAATCAGATATACGGTGGAAACAGGCACATGCATGCATTTTTTTTCTTTGCCCCATGACTTCAATACAATTAAAATGCATGTGATTCTTTTTTTTTTCCCTAATGTAGTTTGGACAAAAACACATTCTCGATGTAATTGTAGACTTGTGTTTTCTTCTTCCTAACCCTTGTGGGTTTGTATTTTACTCTCTTATTTGACTATGCCACAAACTTTTCAAGAATATTTTCAACACATTAGCTATGCGTTTTCTGAGATACAGCCCAGAGTTCATTGTTAGGTCTTTCTGGCAGAGTCCTAGGAATATGTCAGAAGAAATTATTGTTCATCTTTTACAGAGATGACCTCAGGAATGTTCTTGGACCAGTCTACTTAACCCAAGAATCTGAAGCTGATGGACTAGAACATTGTTTGCTCATGAATGGACCTATCCCTCAAGTTCTATTTTGTGATGTCTATACTCTGGTTGATAAGCTGTGCTTGATTCAAAGAAGTTGACCTTCATCACATAACCAGACAATATGAGGTTCAGGACTTCCCCAAACTTGTTTTTAAAATGGAGCCTCAGGGGAGGACATCAGGTCACAGAAAGAGCACTTGAAAACTGCAACCTTTGGGATTGTATGAGTTTAGTGAATATAAATTCAAGGTTGGTTATCATTTATAAATTCAGATTCTCATTATCTCTAATAAAACAATCATTAAATTTGCATTAATTATTTCTTCATTTTCATCTCATTAGCATTCTTTTCTAGATTTAATCTAATGGATACCTTTATCTTTCTGATATTGTTTGTTCACAGAAGTATGTTATTATAAATTTTACTCAGTGTAATTACAATTTTCCTAGCTGTGTAATTCTTTAATATTTAATTCTTATTTTTGTCATTTGCTATAAACTATTCAACTATCATTTACTTTCTTCCTTGACCCAGGTAGCTGAGTGAGATCTCATCAAATATTTCCTTTTATTTTATTAATATATTACTTTTTCATTATTCTTATAAATTTCTGAGTCCAGATGCTTTTCACTGGGAAGGCATTTATTTAGTTAGTATGATGGTTAATCTTGAATTTCAGTATCTTTAAGACCTACACATCTTTCTAGGTGTGTTTCTCAGGACATTTGCATAAAGAATTACCTGAATAGAGAAGCTCATCCCCCTTCTTGAGTAACATCATTCAATACAACATGAAATAAAGAGGTCCATGGATATAATAGGTCCAGTGTCACGAAGATGTCCCTAAAGAGCATCCTGTCCTGGCTTGTGAGTGCATTTATCCTGTTGTGGCTGCTACAGCTGCTGCTGTCCTTTTCTGACATTCATACACCAACATGAATGAAAGACCACTGACTTTCAGGTAACCCCCAGTTCTTCAGTGCTAGATTGGTAGTAGTGGGGCATTAAATTATTCATTAAATCAACTCTGTTTCCTTAGAGAACCCTGGCTACCACATAAGAACTTGGCATCAGCACCAGCTTGCACCTGCATTTCACAGAAAGGGAAAAGAGAGCACATGACTGGGACTAATCACAACACCAAACTGCAATTTGAAGAAATAGGAGGGATTAATGGACTCATTTTAAAATAGGAAATCACCTTCTGCAAACACTTAGGGATTTTATAAACATTCTGAGGGCACACATCTATGATCTCATAGCCTCACATTTTGTTTCTTCTCAATATCATAATACTACCAGACTTCTAGTATAAGATCACAAGGAGAGTAACCACACCTATACTATTACATGCAATAACTGTCCAATATAATCACATTGTGAACAAATACTGTTTATTTACATAATTTTGCTTCATATGTTGAAGTTTCTTAAATTCATGATCAGTTATCCTTGTATTTGACAGACATTTTAAAATAAGAGAACTTTCTCTTTTCCTGTATGGAATAGAACTTATAGAATTCCACTATCTTATTTAGGGTTTCTATTGTTATGAAAACCACCATGAGCAATAGAAACATAGGAGGGAAGGGTTTATTTGTTTTACACTTCCATATCACTCTTCATCATCAAAAGAAGCCAGGACAGGAATTCAAACTGGGCAGAAAACTGGAGGCAGGAGCTGAGGCAGAGGCCATGAAGGGGAGGTGTTTACTCACTTGTTCATCATAGCTTGCTCAGTCTGTTTTCTTATGGAACTCAGGATCACCAGTTTAGGGGGTAGCATCAACCACAATGGACTGAGCCCTACCACATTGATCACTAATTAAGAGCATGCAAGTTGTCCTTTATGGGGGGGCATTTTTCTTTCATTGACACTCCCTCAACTCTGATTACTTTATTTTGTGTCAAGTTGACATACAACTAGCCAGCTCATCCATAGATTGGAATTATGAACTCTGGTGTATTGATAGTTAACTTTAACTCACATCCTTCAAACATTGAGAAGCAAGCACTGCTGTGGTTATGCATAATAGAGAGAAGAGCCTAGGCTGATCCTAGATGCCTGCTCTTACTTGCATTTCACAGTCCTCCTTTAAGATTCAGAATTTAACAATATGCAGAGCAGCCACAGTGGATAGAAGTGGGGAAAATGTCTCAGTGAATTTAGTTACAATGCTGTGTGAAAGAAACTTAAGCCGAGCAGATCCATCAGGAGGGGGAGCGGGCTTCTTCTACCAAGCCCGCCCTTTTGTCTGCGAGGGCCTTGGCCAGCAAGTGGTCCTGATCCAGTACCAGCAGATCCATCCAGAGGGGGTCCTTAGATCCACCACCAAAGCCTACTTCAGGGAGGAGGGGATCTGAGAGCCAAATCCAGTACTGAGGAGACCTAAGTGAGGGCAGAACAAGAAAAATCCCCAAGTACACAGTTAGCCACAACAAAAATCAGACCAAGCCATCGAGACTCTCCTGACCACATTCGAAGGAAGAGATGGGCAGGCGCCAATGCAAGAATTCCTCGAACAACTTGAAAAGCAACATGATAATACCAGGTCCAGCAAATCTGCGACAGGAAGACCTGAACAACCTAAACCAGAAGAAGTAGAAGAAATTGACTTTAAATGTAACATTATGAAAGTGATAGAGACCATTAAAGAGGATATGAAAAACTCCTTTAAAGAAACGGATGAGGAGACTAACAAAAGGTAAGGAGAAATAAATAAATCCCTCAAAGATACCCTAGAAAACCAAGAAAAAGCAACCAAACAGGTAATGGAAACAGTTCAAGACTTGAAAACTGAAATGGAGAAAATGAAGAAACACAAACCGAGGGATGGCTGGATATGGAGAATCTGGGTAAATGAACTGGAACTACAGAGACAAGTATTACCAACAGAATACAAGAGATAGAAGAAAGAATCTCAGACGCTGAAGATACGATAGAGAAAATAAACTCATTGACCAAAGAAAGAAACAAGTCCAACAAATTCTTAACACAAAACATCCAGGAAATTAGGGACACCATGAAAAGACCAAACCTAAGAATAATAGGGGTAGAAGAAGTAGAAGAATTCCAGCTCAAAGGCCCAGAAAATGTATTCAACAAAATTATAGAAAACTTTCCCAACCTAAAGAAGGATAGTCCTATGAAGGTACAAGAAGCATACAGAACACCGAATAGACTAGATAAAAAAAAAAAATCCCCTCGCCATATAATAATCAAAACACAAAACATACAGAATAAAGAAAGAATATTAAGAGCTACAAAGGAAAGAGGTCAAGATACATATAAAGGTAAACCCATCAGAATTACACCTGACTTCTCTATGGAAACCATGAAAGCCAGAAGGTCTTGGATAGATGTGCTGCAGACACTAAGAGACCATGGATGCAAGCCCAGACTACTATACCAAGCAAAGCTTTCTTTCACCATCGATGGACAAAACAAGATATTCCAGGATAAAAACAAATTTAAGCAATACATAGCCACAAACCCAGCCTTACAGAAAGTACTAGAAGGAAATGCACAACAAAAGGAAGCAAACAACACCCATAATAACACAGACATCTAACAACCCTCCATCAGCAATACTCAAAAAAGGGAAACACACAAACTCTACCACCAAAAAAAAAAAAAAAAATTACCGAAGTTAACAACCACTGGTCATTAATATCACTTAATATCAATGGACTCAATTCACCTATAAAAAAGGCACAGGTTAAGAGAATGGATACGAAAACAGGATCCAACATTCTGCTGTTTACAAAATACACCTTAACGACAAAGACAGACATTATATCAGAGTAAAGGGTTGGGAAAAGGTTTTTAAATCAAATGGCCATAAGACACAAGCAGATGTGGCTATATCAATATCTAACAAAATCGACTTCAAACTAAAATCAATCAGAAGAGATGGAGATGGACACTTTATACTCATAACAAGAATAATCCATCACGATTAAGTTTCAATCCTGAATATATATGCGCCTAATATAAAAGCACACACATATGTAAATGTAAAAGAAACATTACTAGAACTCAAAGCACACATCTACCCCACACACTAATAGTAGGCAATTTCAACACTCCTCTCTCACCAATGGACAGGTCAACCAGACAGAATTTTAACAGAGAAATACGAGAACTAACGGATGTGATGAATTAAATGGACTTAATAGACATCTATAGAACATTCCACCCAAACAGGAAAGAATATACTTTTTTCTCAGCATCTCATTGAACCTTCTCAAACATAGATCACATACTAGGTAACAAAGCAAACATCCATAGATACAAAAAAATTGGAGTAACCACCTGTGTCATATCTGATCACCATGGAGTAACGTTAGAATTTAACAACATTTCCACCCCCAGAAAGCCTACAAACTCATGGAAACTGAACAGTCAACTACTGAACCACTCCTGGGTCAAGGAAGAAATAACAAATTAAAGTCTTCCTTGAATTCAACGAAAATAAAGAAACAACATACACGAACCTATGGGACACTATGAAAGCAGTGCTAAGAGGAAAGTTCATAGCACTTAGTGCCCACATTAAAAAAA
>PVIU01023493.1:0-27320 GCA_004026605.1 Ondatra zibethicus
AACTCAAATATCCTCCTGCTGGGATTCAAGGTGTGTGCCACCATGCCTGGACAAACTGGTGTTTCAAAACGACAAATGATGCAGTTAATGGACAGAACTACAGCTAGTGTGGGGCTCGGCTTGTCCACACAGAAGGCTTCAAGAGAAAGACCACAGTAACAAGCCCAGAGAGACAAAACTAAAGGTGGGAAACATGAAGAACTCGCCCTACACCATTTCCGTGGCCTCTGAATCCGCTTCAGGGAATAGTTGCAGCATTCTATAGATGCCAAACATTCCCCCACCGCAATCTTCATAGCTCTCAGCTGCCTGCCTAGGTCGTCCCTCAGATAAAGTTCCTAACCACTAGTGTATAGCCTAGTCCCTGAGTACTCATGCTTGAGTTTGCGGGAGGGCTGGTTGGCAGGCTGCCTAAGTTCTAGCAGATGCTCTGCACTTAGTAGGTACAGACATGAAGTAAACAGGCAATAGGCTGGTGAGTCAGAGAAAAAGACAGAAGTAAAGTTTGTGTTGCAGGGAGTAACAATCACAAAAACATAAGCACTTACATGTGAACAAACCACTTGTGTATCCACACTTACAAATCAGTGGCGTGCACTCTGCTGATGTGCTCACAGTAACAAGGATTAGTACTTTCTTCTTTTCTTCCCTGATAACATTTGCCTTAAGAAACAATCTGCAGCAGGAAAGACGAGGTTTCCTGTGGGCATTGCTATTGTCATTCCTCGGCATCGGCGATTAAAAATAAAAGAATTTCAGCTTGATGCTACAGTGTCAGCTATATTCCTTCCCACCCACCAACTGACCAGTTAAAACCATACAAATATTTCATTTTTCTAATGTTGAAAATCAAACTAATGTTAGAATAACTAAAGGCATAACCTATCAGGCACACATAATTATAGACAATGCTGCATTTCTAGAGCATTTCAAGCATTAAAACCATATGTTTATTAGTCAGCAAAGAGCTGGCTGTTAAAACGCACCTGGGTGGGGCTACTCCTTGGCATCTGTGCAAGGCGCATATTCCTATCGTTTCTCCTAAATCTGCTAATGGAGAGGTAGAGGAAATGCTAAAAACCAGATGGGGTGGCAAGCTGAGAAGTGGCTGTGGACTTGCCAAACATCTAAGATTTCTGCTTAGAAATGGATAGCAGGAAATAAAGAGAAAGAAAAATTTAAACGGCGAGCACATCACTGCATGCCCAGTATTTACAAGGCACTATGCTTGGCCCTATCACAGTGCTGGTGATAAAGGCAGAAGGTGGGCAGAAGAGATGGGACCTGAAGGCAGTTTGCACGGTTACTCACACACACCTAAAACATCCTACTAAGTAAAGTTACACAGCTCTTCTGCTTTCACATCACTACTGGAAATGTTTGCTCTAGGACTTCAAAAGTGATGAGGAGAGAGAACACATCTAACAACATGCCCAGCTCATACACAGGGGCATTCAGTATCCAGAAAGAGACTTCCTTAATGAGACATGCTGCGGAGGCAAGAAGTAACAGAAACTCTCCATCCAATTGGGCCAAGGGCTGCAGCTCTACAGGAAAAGATCGGGACAGAAACTGGAGCTCTACTGAAGCCTAGCTTTACTTGCTAATAAAGGCAGCTCGGATGAAGAAAGGGGAGTCACACCAGGTCCACTGTCACTGCCCAAAGGTTATTTCTTCAACTCTCATTCCCCTATTTCTCTATATATTTGAATGTTACAAGTAACATTTTAGGAAATATTAAGATAGCAAATACTCTGTTAAAGGGCTTTGAATTCCTTGCAAGAAAAGCAACAATCAATCAGTGAAATTGCTGTGATTTCTCCTTAGGCTGAGGAGAGAGGGACAGTCCCTAAAGCTAAGGTGCACAAAATGCAACCCATTGTTCTCTCAGATATATTTATAAAAGTTTAATTAGGGGGTACCTTAACTGCCCTTTCCCTGCAATCAGTGTGATGACTACCTTAATTGTCATCATAGAATCTTCATCCAGTAACCAAGGGAAGCAGATGCAGAGATCCACAGCTAAGCACTGGGCCCAACTCCTGGAGAGAGGAGCAAAGGGACCAAGACCATGATGAGAAAACCAACAGAAACAGCTGACCCGAGCAAGTGGGAGCTCACTGACTCTGGACTGACAGCTGGGGAACCTGCATAGAACCAAACTAGGCCCTCTGAATGTGGGTGACAGATGTGTGGCTGGGGCAGTCTGTGGGGTCACTAGTAGTGGAATCAGTATTTATTCCTAGTATATGAACTGGATTTTTGGAGTCCATTTCTTATGGAGGAATACCTTGCTCAGTCTAATTACAGGGGAGAAGATCTTGATCCAGTCTCAAGTGATATGACAGACTTTGTTAACTCCTCATGGGAGGCTTCACCCTCTCTGAGGAGCGGAGAAGGATGGGGTAATGGGAAGAAGAGGGAATTGGGATTGGTATGTAAAATAAGATTGTTTAAAAAAAAAGTTGAGTTAGGTACTAGGGAGATGGGTTGGTGAATAAGAGCATTTGCTGCACAACTATGAAGAGCTGAGTTCAAATCTCAGAACCCATGTATGGTGGTTTGAAAGAAAATGGCCCCCAAAGGGAGTGGCACTATTAGGGGTGGCCTTGTTGGAGTGGGTGTGGCCTTGTTGGAGTAGGCGTGGTCTTGTTGGGGGAAGTCTGTCACTGTGGACGTAGGCTTTGAGGGCTCATATGTGCTCAACATACTGCAGCACTTCCTGTTGCCTGCAAGACATAGAACTCTCAGCTACCTCTCCAGCACCATGTCTGCCTTCATGCTGCCATGCTCCCCACCATGATGATAATGGACAGAATCTCTGAAACTGGAAGCCACCACCTCAATAAAATGTTTTCCTGTATAAGAGTTGGCGTGGTCATGGCACCTCTTCACAGCAACAGAAACCCTAATGAAGACGCCATGTTACAAGGTGGGCATGGGCCTGTACTCAGCCTGTAATCCCAGCACTTTAGCAGGGGGTGGGGAAGGTGGGAGGGCGATGAAGACAGGAGGCTCACCTGGGGGGTTTGCTGGCTGCTTGCCTAACTGAGAAACACAAGCTCCAGTTGGAGGGGAAAGGGGAACAATATATGATATATTTTAATTAAAATTTTTTTTAAAAAAACCCACAAGTTCATGGTCAAGGAGAGACCCTGCTTCAAAAGAATAAGGTGGAGTGTGAGAGAGGAGGACACTGATGCACTACTTTGGCAGAACATACCTCCACACAAAAGTGTACGTACGACAGAGACAGACTGACAGCGACAGAAAGACAGAGAGACAGAATTAAGCACTTCTTTCCGCCCTCCCTTCCTTCCTTCTTCATTTCTTTAAAAGCAAAAGCTCTTTCATCCTTGCAGGACAGACTCCAGCCATCCCTCTACTTTTTCTTATCACTGTTACTATCAAAACCACTTCTGTGCCAATGCCATTTTAGGAAATATGCAAAATGCAGTCAAACCTCATCCCACTGACCAAGCAACACCGCTGATGTGGCACACAAAGTCTAGGTGGACATCTTTTGAAACAAGAGAAGCAGGTATTTACATTGCAAGACAAATTCAAGAGCATCACTAGTTGTCCCTGTGTTCAGCTTTGAGTTTCCTTCTCTTTTTGAGGAAAAACAAAGACTTGGGGGTGTTTGTTTGTTTGTTTTTTCAAGATGGGGTTTCTCTGTATAGTTCTGGCTGTTCTGGAACTCTCTCTATAGACCAGGCTGACCTCGAACTCAGCCATCTGCCTGCTTTGCCTCCTGAGTGCTGGGATAAAAGGCATTTGCCATCACTGCTGGGCTGATGAGACACACTGTAAGGATAAGTACTGATTTTTTTGAAATGGCTTCCTGAAATAATATGATACCCAGTAAATTCATAAATATCCTGTTCAGTACAGCAAGACCTAAATCAGGGACTCTTTATTAAAAATGTAAATTACATTTTAAATGTAATAAACTCCTTACACAAGGGCATTTATGAACTCTGGGTCATGAAATGAGATAATAAAAAGCTAGACAAGAGGAGAAAAAGAATAGAGAGGAATAGAAAGAAAGAGGGTTAAATAAATAACACTAAGGATGCTTGAAAAAGCTATAAGGAGACATTTATGTTCACTTAAAAATACATATATACTCATAAGTATATGTGAATAAATACATATATGCATGTATAGTTTATAATATATGCATATACATGTGTGTGCACAAATAAAGTTAAGCCACATAAGGTATTAATGTTTCTCCTAAGAGCCGTAGACTACCTAATAAAAACCCCAGTGCCAGGCATAAAAATCTGCTTTGGAGTTGTTGGTCAGGGAAGTCCAAGAAACTCCCAAAAGAACATATACTATTGCTGCTGCCCTTGACTCCTCCCAGAACTTGAAGATAAGACCCTAACTGCTGATGACATCACTTATTTTGGACACAGGACCTGGAAGAATTGAACTAGAAATGACCTGGAAGTTCCCTCCCTGAGGACTAGCTTTCACACCATCTAAAGGTGTATTTATTCAAATGCCTAGGGAGAAAAACTATCAATAGTCCTACCCAACTGCAAAAGGATGGCCTAGAATAATGACTGCCTTGCCGAGATATCCCCAGTAACGCAACAGTGGAATATTTTATCTTGAGGGTAATTAACAGCTGTCTAACTAGACTTAAAGCCTGCTCAGTAAGAGGTGAATTCATGCCTGGTACTGCAGATGTAGCCAACTGCTCATGGCTAGATCTACAGTACCAGGCATGAATTTTAATTGCATTCTAAAAACTCATCTTATACTCACAGGCAAGTGCAGCTCTCGCCCTTTATCATAAAGGCTTCTTTCTGCCACAGATGGTGGGTGCCTAACCCACTTGCTACATCTATAGTGAACCCTGCACACGAGGCTAGGGCACATCACTGAAGAGTGAGGGGAAAGAATGCACGAGCCGGAGGACTAGGACATTTGCTCTCAGATTGTGTCTTCTATATATGACAGAGAAGCTACAACCATGAAATCTCAACAATATAGTCGACTAAAAAGTCATGCATAATGACAACGCCAGTTGATGCGAATGCAGATGGGGGAATCTCACAGGGCCTCATGCCTAGATGACATACCACAGGCAATTAATGGCTGCCAAGAGAGGGAGAATCAGTCTCCTCCAGGGACGAGTTTTCTAATATATTATGCAATCCCAAGTGGTCAACCTTAAATATATACATACAAACAACAGTAAATAGACTCAGCAGGTTATGTGTGTGTGTATGTGTGTGCGCACGTGCGGTATGTGTGTGTATGTGTGTGCGTACATGCATGTAATGACAATAAAGAAGTGGTTGTGAATTTGAGAGGGAGTGTGGGGACATAGTAGAAGCTGCAGGCAGATGAGGAAGGCAGGGAAATAATTTGAATGCAGTAAAAAAAATTCTCAAAAAACTTTTTTAAAAAGTTAAACAGCTAAAAGTAAAGCTCTTAAAACCATTTAATTTTTCAAAAGTCATTATTTTTACTTTTTGACTGGCAACATAGAAACATGAAAATCTCATTTGTTACATACTGCACAAGAACTAGAACAGCAGTTAGGAATCAGTGCACTTTCTGCTCCTCAGAAGCTGACAACCAGCTAGTGGCTCACCTGGTTCTTCTGCTCCTCGTTACATACACAGTGAGGGGAAGTCACTGTGCACAACTTTCAGAGAGATGGACAGAGTGGAGGAGAAGAGAGATGGGCTGAAATGTAAGTCGTTATTTTAATGACAAATCTTCTAGTGTCTAGATTTAATAAAGGCAGGAGGTGGGTGGGGGGACGAGGGAAGGAAAACCTGTGTCACCAGCAATCTCTGCATGTAAATTGCCTGTGTATCTTTGGAAACAGAAGGGGGTAATAGAATCAATGTGTTTATTAGTTCTGTGACCTTAGTAAAGCTAAGTAATCTCTTGTTCATCTGAAAATTAGGACCTAATACTGACTTCATAGGGCCATCTGTCCTTTCCAAGAGGGATAGGCATCAGTTCTCCCTAGGTTCTCCATATTTACTACTGAAAGGACAAAGGGCCACCATGGAAGACATTTCCTATGGTAGCATCCACTTAATATTAGACTATTAGTTCAGGAATGGTGGTCACTACAATGAGATTTATTAAGTCTTTTAAAACATGAGGAAATATACAAAGAAATAGATAAAATAAAATACATAAAACATTCATAGAAGAAAATTAAACGTGAGATTACTTACAGTATCTGTAATGTCGAAGACATCCTTAGGAAAAAGATATCATACTGCCACACATAACTTTCTATAGCTTCCACAGGCATATGTGAGCTTAAGTTCTGTCCACCTCAAAAACTTGCCTGTTCCAGTCTTGGCTCCAGTGTGTTTTCTTTTAGGGAGGGCCTTACCTTTCACCACCAATAGAACAAATCAGTCGTGAAAATCTGGTGACATACTGCCTTCGAGTCATATGTACTCACAGCATGGGGGGGGAGGGGCAGAAATTTAACAGCCTGCCTAGTTTTCACAGAACAATGCCTAACATCCACTTCTGAATGGTACTTTATAAATATGCCTGATTAAAAATTAACCCAATGATTATAGATTGGCTACATTGTTTTGAGATTATCATACGAAAAACATGGCAGAGGAAAATACAACAGCACCACACAGAGTCTTTGGCTGAACACTGTAGCCATACCTCCAGTTAAGGCTGAAAGACTTGTAAGCTGAGTCAAAAGGGGACAGAAATGCATACTGGTGGCTAAATACTTCTCCAATAACCAAGACTGAAGTCACTGTGTTAATAAAGACTATAAAAGACACAGGCAAAACATCATTAACTTGGGACTATGGAGCACATTACAGAACATAAGGGATTTTGAGCATATTTATATTCCTAATTATGTTTTCTTCATCTAATATTAAAGTCATCTTGCAGTACTTCCTCACCTCATGGTGAAGGTGATGCTGAGTGGCTGCCCTTCGAGCCTGGACGAGAGCTAACGCAAATTCTTCTTTCACACAAATTACCTGAAGGTATTAAGGCTTACAGATTTACTGCAAAACTAAAAATCAGTCCTCTGAGTCATAACAAAATGACCAAGAAAATAATTAGTATCCTGGATGTCTTTCCCAGGCAGGAAGAAGGCAAGAAGGCCTTCTCCTCCAGCTTCTGCACATTACCTTGGAACACACGAAAACATCTGCATCCCTTGTTATAGGGCAAGAACAGTGCATGGAAACTTGGGTCTACAGAAATCAGGGGTGAAACGGTTACCCAGGTGCACAGATAGGTGCTCCTCTCTAATCTTCTCAAGAGACAACTGATCATCAAAGGAAAATACCATCATGCGATGGATTCGTTATGAAGACATTAATGATAGCTGGGGCGGGGGACACAGAAAAATTACACTGACGCAAAGTGCTTATAGTTAAGGAGGAGGGAAAGTGGAATATATAAAAGGCAATGTGTATGTTTAAAGCATTTCCCCCTATTGCAGTGAGTTTTTCTACAATCGGTTTGAAGCCATTTTTTATAAAGTTCATGTGCAGAAACGAACACGCATGAATGGGTAGGAACACAGTGAAAAAGAAGAGACACAAGAAATATTAAACCACATTAAAAGCCCCTTTGATTAAAACAGCTGTAGCGCATGCATACTCTGAGATACCAATGGAAGAAAAATCCAGAAACAGATCCACAGCAACAGGTGATAAGTGTGTACCTCAGTTACTGAGGCAACAATGGTCTCTTTAATAAGCAGAATTGATATAACTGGATAGCAAGTAGAAAAAAAATAATGTTAGATCCATTCTTTGCACTATATGGAAAACTCTGAATGCACTTAAAATTCAAATTTAAAATGTGAAGTCCAACAAGTACTTGAAGAAAATATAGGTAAATTACTTTTTTAATTGTTCATCTCATTGTTGCTATGGTGTGTGCTATTTTGTTTTATTTTATTTTTTGTTAATTCCTTTTAAATTGTGTTTTTGAACTATGAGGAAAATTCTAGACATACAAGACACTCACAGTGCTTGCTATATGCCTGTAATTCCAAAGTTGAAGAAGCTGAGGTAAGAATAATGAGAATCAAGGCCAGCCTGGACTATACAAATGAAGTCCTGTGGCTTTGTTGTTGTTTGCTTTTTGTTCTTAAAGACATTAAACATATTAACAAATCTGACCATAGTTTAAAAAGAAAAACATCACTTCATATGCAAAGTCCAAAATCAAACTGGCAGAAAGATTTCTAAAATATACAGAGATGGGGCTTAATTGTAGTAGAATTCTAGGCCAGAAACCCAACCCTGCAGGATTTAATCACTTAACCAGGAACCACGAAGAAAAAGTCCTGGTGAGAAGGACTTTTTCATTCTTTTAAATACCTTTAGTCTTATTAACACACCAGGAAGGTGTTTTAATTGGCCTGGCTCTACCAGGAAAGCCAGGAACCAGTGTCCTCAGTCCTCTTCTCAGGACTTCAGTTTTAAGGAGGGAAACGACAAAAGCAGAGGTCAGGAATTATGCATAATCAAGCATCCGTGGTCACATTGTGGTCTGATGATATTGGGAGGTGGTTTGCACTTCCGTCATAAGGCATATATCCTTTAGACCCTTTGCTTCTGGAATCCGAGCACCGAGAGCAAAGGAAACAGGCTCACAGTGTACGCAGAGATGCCAAGGTTTCCCTTGTCCTTTGTTCCCCAAGGGAAGAGTCAGTGCTAGGACCAAAAGCAGGTAGAGTCCTTGTTTCACTAATAGTTTTAGTATAGAAAGAAAATTTAGCAAGCAAATGTGAAAAGACAATTCCCAAAATCTTAAAATGGTCCCTAAAATTTGAAAAGATGTTCAAATTGGCTAACAATATCAAAAACGCAAATCTGATCCATACTAAGATACCAGCCTGGCAATCTTGATAGAAAATGGCTAATAGCCTTGTTGCCAAGCTCTTACTCACTGTTAGACATTCTGAACAAGACGAGCCTGTAAAGGAAAACTGATAAGATCGAAGAAAATGTAACAATTCATGGAGAAATTCTTCACCAGTGTGAAAATCCATGTGCACATCATTACCTATTCCATGTCACTTATAATCAAAAATGTTCAAGAACGGCCAACACGTCCATGAACAGAAGATAATCTGACTGGACTGTGTATGCACATAGCAGAGCACCATGCACCATAGAAAAGAGCAGAGATCTTCAGAAATTATTATGAAATAGCTCCTGCAAAGTATAGCTGCAGGTACAAAATGCACAAAGGGAAGGCTGATGAGATGGCGCAGTGGTTAAAAGTGCTTGATGCTATTTCTGAAGACCCAAGTTCAGTTCCTAGTGTCTATACCAGACAGCTCACAATAACCTCTAACCCCAGCACCAGTGGATCCAATACCTTCTTCTGGCCTGTGTAAACACTCACATTCATATGCACATACCCACACATGGATACACATATATACATAGATCTTTAAAGTTTTACTGAGACAACACATAGCATGTACAATTAAGCACCCAATTAAAAATTTCTTGGGATCTTTGGAGCTGTGCAAGCATCCTCATAGCTATTGAACGTCTTTATCATTCTACAAAGAAAGTCAGCACCCAGTACCAGTCATTTCTCACCTGTATCCAATCTCCCTAGTCCCTGGAGATCATGAATTTACTGTCCATCAATCTAATATTTACCTATCATGGACATTTCAATAGGTGAGAGAATGAAAAATCACATGCATGAGAATCTTAACAAAACAAAACTTAAGAGGTTAAGAAGCAGGGTTGGAGAGATGGCTCAGTGGTTTAAGAACACTTGTTCTTGCAGAGGACCAGGGTTTGACTCTAGAACCTACACCAACCTGTAACTCCAGTTCCATGGGATTTGATGCCCTCTTCTGGCTTCTGTGAGCAACACACAGACAAACACACAAACACACACACACACACACACACAAATCATAGGCATATTCATAAAATAAAATAAATAAACCTCTTTAAAAATTTAAGGCTAAAAAGCCAGAAAACAGGTTTCCAAGGACCAGAGGGAATTAGGGTAGACAAAGTGTAGGCAGTCATTTTTGTGGATCTGTCCTATATAGTTCTGAATTTTGAAAGCATGTTAGTTTTATATATAAAATTAAACGGGCAAGGATGCATTGGGAAGGAAACACCTAAAAGTCATAAACTGAAGGGTTTAAGAGACAGCACAATTGGTAAAGTAATTGTCTTAACAAACATGAAGACCTGAGTTTGAGTCCCAGAACCTATATAATAAAGCTGGGCATAGTGGTGTACATTTGTAATCCCTGCACTGGGTAGGCAGAGACAAGTGGGTGGCCAGCCAGCCTAGCCTACTTAGTGTAGTTCCAGCCCAGTGAGAGACCTTGCTTCAAAATTGAAAAAAAAGGGGACAGACCTGAGCAATGACACCCAAGATTTTCCTCTGGTCTCCATGTGCACTCATATCTGCACCCACACATAAACCTGAGCACATAAACACAAAAAAAATTAAAAATTAAGTCCACTTACTCCTACTTATAAATTCGAGCAACTGATACAAATATAGGAATCCTTTTCTAAATCTTGTCTATTAAATAAATTAGACAATATAAACTGAACAGTGTTATAATTTGTCAAAGTAAAAGAGCATGTTGTAAAAGTTTCTGACGCATGGTACATCACCCAAGTCTTAAATTACAGTCCATTTTACAAGTAAACGTTTTCTCCTAAATTACATGCTTTGTGCTAAAAAGGATTTCCTCAATGTGGCCAAAGTTATTTACCTTTTTAGATATAAGTTAATACTGCTGACTTCCTCTCCTCCAATACATGAAATACACATTGCTTTCTGTCTTATGATTATAAGAAGATCCTTATCACTATCTTGTTTGCATAACAAATCCCCCACTATGTTCCAAACTTAAATGTTGTCCAAATATTATGTAGGGGTGATATTTTACAACAAAGTCAAATATTATAACATGATTCTAACTAGACAACTTTGATAGCCTTCAAATAGTACCCATGCAACTTAGGTGTGAATCAGAGTCATCCAGGTGATGACAGCAGAGCCAATACACAAAACCCCAAAATGGGTACAGAGAGCAGATCTGGAAAAAGGTACATGTTCCGGATCCAAAACCAAGCACCATGCCTTCCCTACCTGCTTATACGTCTTCCCCACCTTGAAGGAATGAATCCCCTTGGAACTACAAGTCAAAACAAGCCCCATCTCCCTTAAGTTTTTCTGTCAAGGCACAATATCACAGGAGCAACACAGTAACTAAGGAATACCCTGACACTGACCTCTGGCCTCCACGCACACATACATGTATGTTCAGGTGCGTGCACTGAACATATGCACACAGACACAAAGTAAATTAGGAAGTTAATTAAATAAGCTGGAGAGCAGTGGAATTCGTCAACGCCCAATGTTGCCCTGTCATCCCACATGCACACGTGGTCACACACACAAAAATGAATACGTAAAGTATAAGTTGGGCATGGGTACACATGCCTGCACTCTCACCACTTGAGAGATGGAAACAGGAGGATCAAGGGTTCAACGTCATCCTTAGCTACAATGAGAGTTTGAGGCTAACCCAAGCTAAGAGACAGTATCAGAAAAAAAAATTTAAAAATTAATAAAAATTTTACAGAAAATTTTATCTAGAAATGTATTATTAAAATGATTTCTCTTAAAGGTTTAACTCACACTGCCATTAATTACATGATGAGAACAACCTCTTACGCCATGCATATCAGTACTGAACTATCTTCTCATTTGTGCTTGTTGACTGAATGGGAGATGGTATATTTACTTCTAAGTACTTTATTGACAATCTCTGAAAACAGCATGTACTCTTAGTAGCTAAGAAGCCATCTCTATTCCTAACAGTCATTAATATTAAATCTGGCTCTGAGGGGCAAATCAGACGACTCCGACTATAATAATTAAGGATAGCACCCTCTTTTGGCTCACCTGTTCTACAACTAGAGTTTTTCAAAGAGTAGTGACAAGCAAATCAATGAGTGTGTCTGTGTTCTAATAAAACTTTATCTACAAAGGCTAGCAGGGGGCCTTATTGGGCCTCCACAAAATAGTTTGCCCAGCACCTCCTGTCTTGCAAGCACAGCAAGACTCCCCTCCTCTATCTACTGTTGAATTCCTGAAGCATATGGGGCCCTCCGAGAAATGGGTAAAATCTGGCCATCCTTAAGCAGATAAAAAGCTGTGACAGATAAAGCAGATAAAAAACATGTGACAGCAACTGGTGAGCATTAACAAGTTCAAATACATGTCAGTATAAATGAGTCGGGGGGTAAGGATGCTTCTAAGTTAGAGAAGCCAAGCACCCAACACTAGAGTCAGGAGTTCACCTGCTGTGCTTGCAAGACAGGAGGTGCTGGTAAGCAAAGGGGGGGAGAGAGACGCTGTTGGAGTCACACTCAGCGGACAGGGTTTATGCTAAGATATTTGAGCAGATCTGCGCCTACTGGAACCTGCATACCATCTTACAGTCTGTAAAAGACAATGTGTATAGTACATTTTGCAAGTGAGCATGTTCATCAGGCTGAGCTCAGTAAAGCAGAAACCACAGTCATACAAAGTTAGCACATATACTGAATAAACAGGGGCAGCTCAGGCTATAATGTGGCAGCAAGCCGAGGAGAGCCTGAAGGTGTGAGGCAAGGAAAGCAAACACATGGGGAGAGAAAGAATGAAAAGTGAAGATATAGAAAACCTTAGGTGAGCGGGAAAGTCTAACAAGAGGTTAGGAACTCACAATGGTTGAGACAGTGCAGTTAGAGTGTCAGATCTACACGGAGAGGAACAAGGTCACTGTCAGGATTTGGGCACCTCAGGTGATTCCAAGTCATCAGTAAAGAGAAGCTGTGAGGTTTAACACAACCCTCTAGCACAGCACTGACCAGAGCATCCCTACAATGGTGGACATATTATACCTGGACCCAGTTAGCAGCTGGGTGGATTTCTTGAGAATTTCTCAAAATCCAAATAAAGGCATTCATATATGCTTACTTACATTAAGCCATACCTCAAATTATGCTACACTCTGAGTGTCTTCTTCTAGTTTATTAAATACGCTCGTGAAATTTTTCAATTTAATTTGTCGTATTAAAGTTTTTTAGGTCTAAGCATCCCAAATACATTGTGGTCTTCCAGAATATTTCATGTTGTTATAGAACCATGATTATTAACATTATTTGAAGGAATTAGAGACCATATAATTGAGAAAATGTGGTTCCTGCTATGAATTAAACAAAAAAATATGTAACTCATATTTTTAGACTATAATGTTTGCTACATAAATTATGACTGGCTGTAGAAAAATGTTCTAGAACTCATTTTTTTATTTGTAACTACCCTTTTATTATAAAATTTTGCTTTAAAAATAATTATTCATATCAAAATCAGGACAGAAACTCACTCCTCACTAAACTCAGTGTATCCCCCTTATCCTATATGTTCCTCAGTGGCACACCAATACAATAATCATAAAAAGTCCCCTCTATCTCAAACTACCATGATTTTTACAAAATCCTAGGGATTCATTCTACCAGTAGTTGATGGAGAGAAAGCCACTCAAATTTCCCCACTGACCTTCACCAGGAGAAAACCAGGACCACGCATGTGGTTTCAATAGGATCGAGGTAAGATGGGCGACCAGGAAAGACACTGTGAGTACACTCCAGCGGGAAAAGGAAGGGAAGATGGGACTGCTCACTCTCAGGGGCTACCTGTGTGGAGGAAGCACTGTGGAAAGACAGGCTCTGAGGAGCCTGCAGCATGGCTTTCACCACCCGTCCCAGGTTAATGGCTGTTAACTGTAGAAAGACTTCAAGGCAATCCCTGTGCAGAAGCATGGGTGAGGGCTGGATAATATTAAGCAGCAAAACTGGAGTGAAATGAAGTGCGTAATTTAAGAGATTTATTTATCTGCCCAAGGGCCACAGTAAGGTTAATTACATGCCAAGCCTCTTTTTATATTGAGAAGAATTTTAAATCATGGCTAGAAGTTAAGCCCAGATTTATTGGAGACACAACATTTCAATTGTATTTTACATACTTTAAAGACAAAAATCCCATATCCCTTTTTGGAACCTATTCCAAAATTATCATTAAGAAATCATTCTTTGTGTTTTCTCAAACTGTCTCTCTATTACTTAATCTACTTTCTCTTCATTATTCTTACTCAGGAAATGGAGACACTAGATAATATTCTTTTAGCAAACCTATACAAGATGTTTTTCCAAGACACCATTTTCAGCTGATAGCCGTTTAAGCATGGCCTTTCATATGGGGAAGGGACACTACTGCACCATCTGTTTGACCCAGGAAAGCATCCTGGTTACAAGCGTTAACAATGTAAGAGGAAGTGTTGCTCAGAATGTAGACAACACAGTACAGTTAAGTGCTTATTTGTCCTTGTCTAACCAGACTGTGGCGTTTTCTCCGGAATCCTAATTAGCACTTCTTTCCTTTTAGTTTCTTTTCCTCCGCTTCCCCCACCCCCATTTTCACAGCTTTCCTCAGATGGGAAAGCAAAAAACATTAATACAAAAATATCCCAGAAGGTCACTCTTCAACCTCTTACATCAAGACAAGTCAGGAAAAGAGGGCAGCAGAGTGGCCTTAAGGATGAAGCTGCAGGGCTAAGCCTGCAACCCAGCTCAGCTGCTTATGGGTCAAGATGGGATAGCCAAGTTCTCCGTCCCAGATTTTGATTCCACAAAATGAAAATAATAAAGCGATCTGATGCCTGGCACTGTCCTAAGGATTAAGTGAAGTAATGTGGTTAAGTGTTCCTAACAGTGCCTGGCACGCCAACTACACAGTTAAGAAACCTGAAAGCATTGCTCTGAACCACGTTTCTCTATGACACTTGGAACTGCTTTCAACCACAGAAGGCAAGGCCTGAACTGAAGCAGTTTGCATGAAGCCAATGAAACAAGTTTCAGGGACACTCATTCGCACAGACCCTTCCTAGGCCTTCTTAGACTCTAGGAATATGTTCATGTGTTCATATGTTTTTTTCAGAGTTTGGAAAAGTAAGACGATTTGATTACAACCTGTTAAAAGCATTCTTTCCAAAACAACTCCATTCACACTGACCATAGAGTCCTCCAGGTGTTACTCTGAGTCTTTGAAGGATCTAAATCCTTCCTATTGCTGCGACCCTTTAATAGAGTTCCTCATGTTGTGGTGACCTCAGTCATAAAATTACTTCATTGTTACTTCATATGTGTAATCCTGCTACTGCTACAAATCATAATGTAAATATTTGATATGGAGGGTATCAGATATGCAACCCCCAAAGGGATCAGAACCCACAGTTTGACAACTGCTGATCTAGATAAAGGGAGTTTGAGTTGGGGGCATATTTATATGGCTTCTAGAGTGTCAGGCATCATGGTACAGGAATGGCTTCCAGGAGTATGAATACTCTCCCCATGCCTAAGAACATAAAGGTGCCAGGCAGATAGGGCTGTGTATCCTACTATGCCCAGTGATGAAATGAGTCAGTTGTGGGAAGGGATAAAGGTAGAAACTAACTAACACAAACTCTCCCAACTATCAATTTAGTCTCTTTTCCACTTTGTTGAACTGAGAGTCTCTCCTTAATAAAGCAGTATTACTAAAGAACAGTGCTTAAAGTTCTAAATAATCCACCATACCAAATGCATGAACAAATTGGTAGTGCTGCTTGTTCAAATACTGTTTCTGAACAAGAAAACATGATAGCTCTGAAATCCAGAGCTCACGCTGTGGAAGAAAAGTGAGAGGAGTTCTTAAATATGGCAACAGAAAGCGGAACCAGGAAAGTGAAAGCTGGAGATTAATCTAAGGCAGGCAGAGGTGTGGCACCAACAGAGAAGGTGGTCCCAGTACAACCAAGCGATATGAAGATAATGTATGTAGACCTTCTATTGGGGCTAATATATGATAGAAGGGGCTAAGATTAAATGATGGGGAGCTATATACAGAAACAGTGTGCCCCAAGAACCAGGTGAATGGGGAAAGAAAACAGGGCTCTCTGTCCATGAATAGATAGGATATGAAGAGTATGCCACCTGGCGTCACTGCTGTGTGGACAGTGGAAATAACACACAAGGAGCTTGGTTGTCCTTCACAGAGCAACTATATGAGAACCAACAAAGTAAACTGTCCTATAGACTTATAGAGGTTCCTGTAGCACAGAAGTAGTCTTGAGCCTAAAATAGATCTGCCCAGGTCTTCAGAAGTACCTACCTTTGAACTGGGATAGAAAAAAACAATCAGTGAAGCCAGGCAGTGGTGGTGCATGCCTTTAACCCCAGCACTCGGGAGGCAGAGGCAGGCAGATCTCTCTAAGTTCGAGGCCGGCCTGGTCTACAAGAGCTAGTTCCAGGAGAGGGTCCAAAGCTACAGAGAAACCCTGTCTCAAACAACAACAACAAAAAAAATCAGTGAAGCCTTGTAGCATTTGAATAAGGATGGTCCCCAGAGGCTCGTGTATTTGAATACTTTGTCACCACATAGTGGAACTGTTTGGGAAGGATTAGGAGATGTGGCCTTACTGAAGGAAGTGGGCTTTGAGTTGAGGTTCAAAAACCTAAATGGTGGGTGTGTGTGGGTGTGTGTCCCTCTCCCATTCTCTCTCCCTTCTCTCCCCTGCCCCCAGCCTGTAGATCAGAATATAAGCTCCCAGCTACTTCCCCATCATTATGCCTGTCTCGTGTTAGGAGTTGTTAGTACTGGGATACAACCTAAAAGTTTATGGTCTAGAGGAAAGAAGCATCAGCCAAGCAAAACCAATCCAAATAAATAGTGATCTCAAGAAACTCAAAGACAGGGCTGAAGAGTTAGCTCAGTGCTTAAAAACACTTGCTGCTTTTCCAAAGGACCCAAGTTTGGTTCCCAACACTCACATGGTAGCTCACAATCATCCATAACCCTTTTTCAGGGGATCCTATACTCTCTTCTAACCTCCATGCACATAGTGCTCAAACAATGTGCTCAACTATGTTCACAGCAGCATTATTCATAACAGCCAGAACCTAGAAGCAACGCAGATGCCCCTCAGCCAAAGAATGAATAAAGAAAATGTGGTACATTTACACAGAGGTAAAAAATAATGATGTTTTGAAATTTGTGGGCAAATGGATGGATCTAGAAAAACCATATTGAGTGAAGTAACCCAGACCCAGAAAGACAAATATAATATGTATTCACTCACATGTGACTTTTAGACATAAAGCAAAGAAAAACCAGCCTACAGACTACAACCCCAGAGAAACTAGACAACAAAGAGGACCCTAAGAGAGACATACATGGATCTACATAGGAAGGTGAAAAAAACAAGATCTCCTGAGTAAATTGGGAGCATGGGGGTCATGGGAGAGGGTAGAAGGGAAGAGGGGAAGGAGGGGAGTGGAGAAAAATGTAGAGCTCAATAAAAACAATAAAAACATAAATTAAACAAATCTAAACATAATACAAAAATTCTTAAAAAGTGACAACATAGCTATATCCATTGCTTCCCACATATAAAAATTTGTTCCTGGTGGCAACTTATTTATTTATTCATTTATTCATTCATTCATTGGAGAATGGTTTGACAGGGTCTTTCCAAGTAGTCCAGGCTAGCCTACAACTCACTGTGTTCCAGAGACCTTGAGATCCTCCTGCTTCACCTCTCAGCTGCTGGGATTATGGTTATAGACTATCACACCTGACCTGGTGAGGATTATGGTTATAGACTATCACACCTGACCTGGTGAGGATTATGGTTATAGACTATCACACCTGACCTGGTGAGGTTTTAGGACCACAGGGGTGGAGAACAGTGTCCCTAACCTAGAATAATGAACTATGGTCAGCACATGAAGTGTATGTGTTTTAATTTCGGTTTGCTCTTTGATACCTTGTGCTTTCCACACACATCACACACATCCACTTCAAGTCACCAAGGTGCAGTAATGTTCAGCCCAAAAACCCAGGAAGTCTACAGTATCCTTTTTTTCCTTTTTTCTTTTTTTTTTCTTTTTTTTTTTTTGGTTCCTTTGAGACAAGGTTTCTCTGTGTAGCCCTGGCTGTCCTGGAACTCACGCTGTAGACATGGCTGGCCCTGAACTCACAGAGATCTACCTGCCTCTGCCTCCCAAGTGCTGGGATTAAAGGCGTGGGCAACCACTGCCCACTCCATGTTTTGAAAGAGTGTTTATTTCCATGAAACAAAAAAAAATGCTTGGTAGAACCAGTGCTGGTGCCAGCTTCATATTCCCCAAGTAAAGCAGGTGGGCTTTATAAACTTCTAAATTCCCAGACGCTCCAAGGATCCATCAGATTGTTAACTGCTTAAACAAACCATGAAAGTAAGCTGGAATTCTTTGCCACCATTATAAAATTAGAATCGGTTTCAGCAACCAACCTAAATTTGCACACAAAATGAAAAAAAGTAATTACTCTGACTAATTACTCTTTACTACCCTTTTCAAAGATAGATCAAAACATCCTTTAATAAATGTCAATTTAATTTTACTGCTGAAGATTAGCAGCAGGTGATAAGTGGAAAACACAATGTCCTTAAATACACAGTGAAGCAGATCAGCTAAGAAGGAAAATTAATTCAGAACAAATAGGAGCATAAGGTATTGAGCAACTAAGAAAATGAACAAAGCGTCTATGATACCAGATTGATGAAGAGCATGGATGCCCACAGGGAAGAAGCCATCCCTTTTGCACAAATGCCGCAGACTAGGCCTCTGCTGAGGCATACCAAAGGAGCCCCATAAATGTCCCAGTGTCTGGAGAACAGAAGAGAAAATGGCTCTAACATGACATGGGGAGTCTCCAAAACCAAGAAATATCTTCTAAACATTTTATGAATTACCTGCTATCCTTCTCTGCTTTGCCTCCAGATTGAAAAGATTGTATTTGGGGAATAATAATCCGATTCATACAGCATCTTGAAATCTAGATGTCCAAGACAAGAAGTGTTGTTCTGAGTTCATCTGGGAAAATGAGGGTCAACTGGGAGGAGTAATATGATTAAAATATGTTACATATATAAGAAAATGTCAGAATGAAACCCATTATTTTTGCAATATATGCTAATGAAAAACTACTTCAGTGATCCTTAAGGAGATTTACTGACTAAATACTAATTATAAGTTCAATTCAAACAAAATGAAAACAGGGTACTATGTGGCAATGCAATATTCTGAAAATATCTCATATGCTAAGAGACTGAAACTCTATTGGGCCTCACAGCCAGAGTTAATAATACATAAAGGACACTTAAGACTGCTGTCCTACTGTGCACTCAGCCTGTTTGTTTAACCTGCCTTTAGGAGAACAATATAACAGCAACCTTATTTGCCTTGGAGTGCCCATGCAACCAGCATCTATAGCCTAAGCTAATGCATAGCTGTGATCTTAAGTTATGGACTCTTCCACATCCCAGATAATGCATACAATTCATTTGCTGAAAGCAGCAAATATGGAACTTGAAAGCAACTTTCTAAAATCTACCTAAAGGGTGAAAGCAACCATTTACGGTTACTGGTTGATAAACAATGCTGTTTGTTATCTGGGTCAGATGGGATCAGGGGGAGCCAGAGACTTAATCTCATGAAACAGCCCATTAAAGAGTTCTGTAAAGTATCCCATTCCTTCCCTATGTGATGCTTCCTATGCTGTTCAATAAATCCAGAGTGAGGGACAGACAGTCACAGCACTTACAGACACACGCAGCCAGAAACAGACAGGCACACACAGGGACAGCAGGTACGGGGACAAATAGACTCACAAGACAGTCTTCAGGCAGGCCCAGATTCAGACTCACACCGCAGACAGCGATGGAAGACACAGGGAGCATGAAGTAAATAATTCAAATCTGGACTTGCTCTTAGTTAAACAACTCCAAGAAAAAGTGCTTTTCTTTCCTTAATGCAACAGGGATATACTATTGGTGACTCCAAGTTAATTGCTAATGCATTATAACCTGTGCAGTACTAGATATAAAAACATTCTACAAAGGAACATAAGTGTGAATCAAATGTTCATAAACTATAATCTACAACTCTTGAGGGCTTAAGGCCCACAAGACATGGTAGGTATGTTCCCACAAAGTGTAAAATGTTATTGGAAGAGTTGCCGTGTAGTCCCAAATAAGACAATCATGTTAAATACAGCTTGGAACAAAAGATGTTAAATTCCACTACTCCTTAGTGCTGACTGCTGGCTAACCTTCATTTCACAGCTCAGAACTCTCCAACTCCTTAGAAAGAAATAAAGTTATGGCTTCCTGTCAGTACTTTTTTATCATAATCCAAACGATGAATCATAAACAGTTACCCCTCTTCGTCCAGAAATGGAAATACCAGGCCCATTTATAGGAGAGCTCTTTGTATGGGCTTACCTGGCAGTTATTTCAACCAGCACATTACACTGAAATTAAAGGAATATTGGATGTTTTCACTAACCTCACTAAACTAAACAATGATGCAGGAAAAACAAGTAATTAATTTTTAATTATTGAACCCCATATTTTTCCTTAATAGAAAGCTTGGTCATTAGAATTCAAGTAATCAGAAGGTAAGATCCAATTAATCAAAAAGATTAATTAATAAGCAACTAATTAATTTTGTGGCTAGAAGTACGGCCAATTTACAACAAGATTTCATCACAGTAAAACTGATTCCCCTGACAAAAGACAGAGATCAGAAAAAGAATAAATATCAAGTCTCCACACTCATTTGGGAAATAATTTTAAGATCAGATTGATTGACCTCCAGGACAATAAATGACAGCACAAAGTATTATCCAGGGTCCCATAAAGTGAATTTCAACAGATTCCCAGCAGGGGAACATAATCAAGATAGAGACCAAACTGTCTACTGAGAGTATTGCTGGATCTCTCCTTCCCCGTGTGTGTGTGTGTATGTGTGTGTGTGTGTGTGTGTGTGTGTGTGTGTGTGTGTGCGTGTATCACATACACCTACAACTATCAACACAAAAGTGCAAAACCTGAGAATAAAACCCAGCATTGAGAAACTGGTGCTTTTTATAATATATACTAGTAATAAATATTACAAATTATAATGACATATACCCAGTTTACAAATTCCTAGCAACTACATACAAATACAACACATAGTTTGGAGCCTCCACTTCTAACAGTGGACACACATGTTGAAAAGTCACTCACTCATCTTGTCAGTACCGTATGTTCCCAGTAAAGCTTTCTGTGCATTTATGTTACTACATACACATGTGAAAAAGCTAAACTATAAACTATATAACAAAATGTAATTATCAAGAAAAATGAAAATATTCTGTATGAGTCAAGGGTGTTTTTAAATTATAGGTGTTGATATGGTGGTGGATCGCCCAATCAATACAGTAGGTATCACTATTTTGAAAAGATATAATAAAATACAACCAAAACTGCAGTGTACAATAATGTAATATTGATTACTTCATCAAGCTTTAGTCTCTAGTATATGGAGAAAGGGTAAAAGCAGAAGCTGTCTTTCCTATTTGACCCTTATTCAAAACACTCTGAAGCCACTGGCTCAAGCATTACCTTTATAAAACAGAATAATACAGGTAAGAGCTTACTTAAGGGGATGGAAGCCAAAAGAACCATCTCCTTCCCGCAGAGGTCCAGAGGCACAGAGGAGTGGCTGCCATTGCAAAGACAGCCTCTGGAACCGTGAACAAGACCATGAAGCTGAAAACAGACAAGGCTAGACCTAAGTGAACTGTAGAGAGGCAGAAAGGTGAATGTGACAATGTGGCCTGTTTCTCCCCACAGGAGCACTCTGAACTGAATAAGGTTCAGAAGGGGAAGCTGGGCCTGGCCCCTAACTGCCAAATCCTCCCCTAGAGCTCCACCCCCTTCCCTCCTGCAGGGGACTACTCTCAGGCGTGGTTAGGAAAACTGTCTCAACCTAGACAAGGCCACACCACAGGTACCTAATGGTCAATACCCAAACCCTTCTGTGTGTTGATAATATTTAGAAGACAGGGAGCTTCAGCAGAGGAAGCCAGGTTTTTGGGGTTTTTTTTTTCTGTCACAAGGACACAAAGAACATCCTGTCTATATCCAACAAATGGCTATAAAGCTGGTAATTCTGAAATACAGAATAGAAAATGTTTTTCCAACTGCAGGATTCAAGCTGTTAAACTGACAGTTTTTCCCACTGAAGTCTCCCCACTTCCCAGTTATCTTTACAATGCTAATCGGGTGTTGCCTGTGACTCATTAACTCTTTAGCATTGGGACAGCACACATTAACCCTGGCTAGGATCAAGGTCTCAGGAGAAACTAGCTACCTTTTTTTAAAAATAAAAGCAGAAAGTGAAAACTCAAGAAATTAATTACATCACACAAAAATCAAACACTACCTCTTATGGAGTCTAGGCACCTGAGAAATGGGAAATATTTATTTCACAGGATTAAATGGCTCTGCCTTCAAAATAACTTCTAATACTGCAATCCCTGCTAAGATATCTACTAGAGATGTGTCCTCATCCAAGAACATATCACACACAATTACTGAGCAAATCCCTCACAAGGGCATGGTGAGCATATTTTGGTGACTGTACATAACGTGCCCATTCCATTACAATGCAGAAAACCTCTAAAAGCTACTCAATGAGCTTTAGCAAAGTCTTGTTCCAACCATTGTTACTTCTTCCTTTAATCACCAAGTAAGTCTGTTGATAAGTGATTTCCACTTGCAATGAAGATTTGTATCACAAATTATTAAGATAAAGTCTCAGATTTTACCTTCAAACATGTTTAAAATTAAAAATCAGTATCAGCCAAAAGAATAAACACATCATGGTGAAAGATGAGTTTGAGAAAAGGAACTTTCTTTGTGAAAGACATTCGTGAGCTCTTCCTGCTGATGTTTAATCCCTCTAGCACAAAGGCCTAAGGAAACAGCAGGATTTGTGGTCCCTCCATCTCTGCAACTGCAGCTCTCAGCCACAAACGCCAGCTGGCCCTGGCAGGCTCTCTGTAAATGGCCTTTCTCAAGCACACTGAGCTCCTCAGTGAGCAGGAGATGATGCATGGTCCTCGATGGGAAGTCAGCGTCTGCAGAACCAGCCTGAAAACAGTGTTCTTGCTTGGCATCTGGTCACAGTATCCAGGAAAGGAAGTAACTTAAGTCAACAGAATGTAGCTCCAGCATCAGGCAGAAGTAGTTCTGGGTGAAGATTGGTCACTTTCTAATGTTGTGCTCTTGTGGGAGTCAACACCTTCATTCTACACCTGCTTCCTCAATGGTGAAGGGACAACAAGAATCACCATTTCACAGGCTCAGGAAAGCATTAAAAAATAAAACCACACACAAAACACACTGCCTGTTGTATGGCAGGCCCTAAGTACTACTTATTTACTTTGAAGATAATCTTGCCCCCCTCAAAGCCCAGGAAGTGTTTCGGAAATTTGCTTGTTCATATACGGAAGAAGAAAGTAAAACAGACTATCACCGGGGCTCGCTGCCAAGGAGGGTTAGGCTGAGTGCCAGTTCCATGACAATCACATGCAGACATCATTCTGATGGCTTCGTTTTCTATTTTGAATCACATATGCACAAACTGACAATCTTGAGACACATCCATTGAAGGGTTCTTTGTCATATGTAGCCATAAAAATAACCTTGAAGACATGGAGAGGCTGAGGTATCAGTCCTTTATTAAGGACTCTATAACACAAAAAGGTACAAGCAGATAGAGCTGTGCACACACGTTCACAGCGAGAAGCTGGAGGATTTCCATATCATGGGACATTTGCATGAGGTATTCTCTGTGGGAAAAAAAGCTAAGAACAACCATGATTCTTGAAAAATATAAATTAGGAGTTTTGCCATTGCACCATTAAGACTATTTTAAATAATTAATTCTCCAGCTGAATAAACTGTGTCTCATCAGCAAAATTCTTATGCTGTTGTCCAAAGAAAGGTGACAAAGAAAGGCAACCTTTGTACACTGACTATGCTAGTGACTCCTGTCTTTCCAACCTATGAAAAAATTAATTTACTTTGTTTTAAACTACTCAGCCTACAGTATTTGTTTTGACAACCTGATCAAACAAATTCATTTGATTAACAAAAAAGGAGGAAGGAAGGGAGAGAGAAAGGGAGGCAGGGAAGGGGCAAAGATGACAACCAAAGTTGGTGTCATCCACACAGTCATGGTTTTACAGGCATGAAGAATACAGGCAAGAGTAATAGTGTCACAGAGTCTGTGCCAAGATGCCAGAAAGAAAGTTAATAAGAACAGAAAGATATGGCAGGGTCGTACTCCCTGCAGAGAGGCCTTAAGGGGTCTAAGTTGCAATGAAGATGCCATGGTTTTACAAATGTCAGGAATGTATAACATCTGCTGAAAAAAAGCTCTAGGCATCAATGGTGGCTGAAAATGTCAGGGCCAAAGGATTGGGCTGCCCAAGACAGTGGGAACTCAGATGTTACCATCACAGATCCTGGATACTAGAAATGGAGTTACAAAATCTGGTTTGCACTTCTGAATTTCAGTCTTACATAGTCCAATCTTTTCTGTGAGAATGTTTAATCTATGCCACTACATACTGAATATATATATATATATATATATATGTATTTATATATATAAACATGGCTCACAGGTAAGTCTGTCTCGATCTCAGAAAAGACCTTGGACACTAAGTTTCTGAACACTGTTGGGACTGTTTAGACAATGGAGACTTTTGCACGTGGACTGAATGGAATTTGCACAAAACGGTTATGTACCTATGGGAGCAGGGCACAATGTCAGGGTCTGAGTGTGAAGTGTACTCCACAGGTTCATATGTTTGAACATCTGAACCACAGCTGGTACTGTTAGGAGGCTGTGGACCTGTGGGACACGGTGCCTCACTGACAGATGAAGACCACTAAAGCAGACCCTTGGCAGCCTCCAATCCTGCTCTACCCCTCTGCTCATCTGCTGCCACGTGAAGAAACACTCATTTCACATCTTCCTACCTTCCTACAGAGAGCTGGCCCCTCTGAGTCTAAGTAAACCTCTCCTTCCTCAAGTTGCCATAGCAACTCAAAAGTAAGTAATGCAGCAACCACTAGATGCACAGTGCCCGATTCTCTCACTAGCACCCTCACTTTCCCAGCTACAGATGCCCTATAAAAAAAGAAAAATGGAAACAACAAAAGACACATTAGACAGCAGGCTTACACACTCGGTATTCACACTGAAAACAAAATCGTTGCTTAAGTTGAAGTAGCTTCAAAAGAACCAGGGAAAGCAGAACAGTTTGTGGTCCACGTTCTTCAGTTTGTCGGCACTTGCTTCATGGACAGTAAGCACTCTTCTTTGTTCTTCTAGCCATGTCAGAGAAAAAAATAAAAAATAAAGGGACAGACTACCCTAAATCACAATCACCAAAAAAAACCCAGTCCTGGGAAATTACGTGACCAGGACTGGTGTTATCAACCAGTCCTCTGCATTTACTCTAGTTCTGAGGCACACATCATTACAGATTTGACACATACACTGTTACGTGCCAATGAAAATCACACACAAAAAATAACCTGATCCCACTAAATACTTCTAATTATGGGTATTAACAAATTCAGAGAGGAAAATATATCACATGTTAGCTCTCAGTGTCAAGACTGTGTGTAATTCTAGATCGCATTTCTCTATATCAATCATATTCTTCCTGCTGTCATTCACAATGGCCTTCCTCCTTCAAGGTGTAGCACTGGGAGAAGTGCCTTCACCAGGACTCAGCTGTGATGAGTATGTAAATGAGGCGGGCTGGTCACATGCAGCTTTGGGAAGCTTCTGCTCTTTGTGTGTGTGCATGGAAGATTCGTAACTAGGTTGTCCTGCGGATTTCTTTCATAACTTGGGGCTTCTTGGTTTACTACTTTCATCAGAAAATCAGTCCTAAATAGGATGTCTTCACCAACTCCCTCCCCTCAGGGTTCAGGGAGCTATTCAGAAAAGGAGACAGAAAGATTGCAAGAGCCAGAGGTGACAGATGACTCCAAGGAAATAGCGTCTTCCAGACACAGCAGGACTGATGCACATATGAACTCACAGAGACCATGGCAGCTCGGACAGGGCTGCAGAGACTCAAGCAAGACGGGCGTCCCAGAGCTGAGATGAGAACTGGACACAGGCTCCTGTGAGAGCCAAAGTTACACTTTAAGTTAAATACTATGCTTAAGAGATCATCCATGAAACCAAAATGCCTCTGATCGGCAAGCCCCTTGCCCAAGGACATATTGTTACAGATATGCTATTGTTTATGGGCGATCACAACCCACATGCTTTCACTCCCCTAAACAAGTCTGTTTGACCCATCTGCACCAGATGTGCTTGGTCACATGTAGAGGAGGTGTATGAGAAGGAAGTATATCAGGATACACCCTTGCCCCTGATTGGATGTAGGTAGGAGGTACACAGGCAGGAAGGACATAATGATGTAAGCTTGTCCCTGATTAAACCTCATGGGAAATGCAGTGAATTATGGGTTTTGACTTTTTAAGGCCCTGCAAAACATGACTTGGGGCCATTTTCTGGGAAAACAGAGACAGACCTAGCCAGAGAATCCATCTACCTGGCCAGTATTTAATTAAAGCTTGCTTCACATTTGACTCTAAACTGTGGTACTGGTCTTATTCTTGACTGGTGGAATTAACACTCCCACCCCTAACCAAGAAGCTATCCATAACTAACAACCATGTACAAAGGAAAACATAGTTTTGTCCAATGGAATCTCATTGGTACGTTAACCACACTTAAGGAGAGCCTCCATGTCCAGCATGCCAATAGAAAATGAACTCAAAGGTATTTTTGTAGACTTCTGTCTCATATTGCTTTGTTTGGTATGACTGTTTGTTTGTTTTACTATCCTTTTGTCTGTATATTATGATTTCCAATTTTGTGTTTTTATGAGTCATGTGTGTATGCTGTTTCATTCTCTCCCTCCCTCCTTCCCTCCCTCCCTCCCTTCCTTCACCTATATGTTTGCTTTCTATGAGAGACAGAGAAAGAAAAGGCATGGACTTTGGTGGATGGGAGGCGGGAAGGATCTAGCAGAAGTTGGTGGAAGAGAAACCATGATCAAAATATATTGTATGAAAATAAACATTTTTCAATAAATAAAAGAAAACCTGCCAAAAAATAAAATTTAAAGTCATCTAGTTTACCTTTAACATTCACTGAAATGTTGATTAAAGGAGTTGGAGATTTAGTTCAATGGTAGAGAGTTTGTCAACAAGAACAAGGTCCTGAGTTCGAGGTGTGTGTGTGTGTGTGTGTGTGTGTGGTGTGTGTGTGTGTGTG
>PVIU01023494.1:0-27433 GCA_004026605.1 Ondatra zibethicus
AAAAAAAAAAGATATGTTTTGGCTCACAGTTTCAGAAGTTTCTATCCATGGTCATTGCCTCCACTGTTTTGGGATCATGATAGGTGTAACTGGAGATTTCTTGTCCTGCCCGGTGCCACAGCCGCTTTAAAATACCACTTGGGGGCTTGATATTAATTACATACTGTTTGGCCTATTAGCTCAGGCTTATTATTAACTAGCTCTTACAACTTTAATTAACCCATTTCTATTAGTTTATATTTTACCACGAGGCTCATGGCTTGTTACCTCACATCTTACCTCTCCAGTGGCTGCTGGCATCTCCCTTGACTCTACCTTATTTCTCCCTGTATCAGTTTGGCTTTTCTGCCTAGCTATATTCTGCCCTGATATAGGCCAAAACAGCTACTTTATTAACCAGTGTTAATAAAACATATCCACAGCATACAGTAGGGCATCCCATATCTGATAGGAATCACAATGGGAGTGTATGATACAGTCTTGCTCTTTACTTTATGATAGCCAGGAAGCAAACCAGAGAAGGAAGCCAGGATCTCGATATTCCCATGAAAGCATCAGGGACTCAGTTTCATCCCACTGGGCCTCTCTCCCAGTAATGCTGCAGGATAGAAAATGGCCTTCAGTGGGACACTTTGCACTCAAACATTAAACTGGCTTCTGTTGCCAGGTATGGTATCACATGCCTCCAATCTCAGCACTCAGGAGGCAGATGCAGGCAAACCTCTTATTTCAAGACCAGCATGGTTCACAAAATGAATTCCAGGAGTGCCAGGGCTACACAGAAAAACCCTGTCCTGAAAAAAAAAAAAAGATAACTTCCGTCCCTTCCCTGGATTCTGGATATTAGGACTACAGAGGCAATATAAATTTTCAGAAATAGATTGTATGTATTTTAAATAATAATTTACTTTTTATAATTTGTATGTTGAAAGACTGGATTTAAAAAGCTAAGTTTTAATCATGAAATTAGTGATAAATTTGTATGACTCTAGGCAACATTGCTAAAAGCATCAAAAATACTTAATATTTTACGGTATAGTCTAAATTTACAATTTCGTTGAAACTTATCTTTTTTCCTCTGAAGTCAAAATAGTATTTCACCTTGCCTTTTGTTAGGTTTTATCGGTACTTCCTTTCCCAATAAATAATTTCTAAAATTCCTAAATATGTGTGACACTGGGTTTTCCCTTGCCCACCTCCCTGCATCATGTCAGAGCTTGAGGGAAGATGAGATCATGACCGGATGCTTGACAGACCTGGCTTGGTGTGTGCTTTGCCTCACCCACTGTTGGGTCACTGGAGATGGATGGCCCCTCCTGATCATCTCTCCACTCCCGACAGCTCGGCCTTGTTTTAGAACATTAACTATATTCCTCAATAAGACACAGTCTGTATGGGTCACGCACCATGCATGTGCCCACACATCGTATATAGGCACATTTTATGTATTATTTTAAAATCACAGCACTTAGCCCCGGGAAGTGTGTGTGTTACACATGTGCACAAAGTCCATGAGTAAATATGATCCAAGCCTCGGGCATTTCTATTATTTTCTTTTTGTTGATGATGATGTTATTCCTTTTTAAATTTTAAATTTTTTTGCTTGATTCACTATGATTGGAGGTATTTATAGAATGCAATGTGCTGTTTTGAAGCATGTGGACATTGTAAACTTACCAAATACATGTCTACCACCTCAAATACATATTGTTCCTCTTCAAGCTATTTTTAGGGGGAGGTAATGCAGAGGTAGGAGTATTGTAATTGGAGTGGGTCAGAACTGTTGTGAGAGCCACAGAAACACACTTGATGCTCCCTTGCCTGGAGAAGGAATGAGAGAACATTGGCAGAGTTGCTAAGACTAAGACCTTGTTATTTTATCCTTATTTCTGGTATATATCATTAGATTAAGGGAAGTAAGAGGGGGAATACAATACCATACATGTATGTTACCTTAGAATAAAATGTTTTCGAAAATTAATGTTGTCAGAAAAATATTAGTTTCTTTGAATACTTCAAAAATGTAAAAGTATGAGGTGGAAATAATCAAAGTGCAAAAATAAACAGTACTAGTGTGCTTTGAATAGGGATGGCCCCCCTTGACTCATTTGTTCAAAAGCTTCGCCAAGCAAGTGGCACCATTAGTAGGTGTGGCCTTCTTAATATTAGGTGTGGCCTTGTTGGAGGAAGAGTGTCACTGTGGGGGTGGGCTTTGAAGTCTCCTATGCCCAAGCTACACTCAGTGTCACAGTTCACTTCCTATCGCCTGCTCGTCAAGATGGCGAACTCTTGGCTACTTCTCCAGCCGCATGCCTGCCTGTGCACCACCATGTCCCACCATGACAATAATGGACTAAGCCTCTGAAACTGTAAGCCAACCCCAATTAAATGTTCTCCTTCATGAGAGTTGCTGAGGCTATGGTGTCTTTTACAGCAATAGAATCCCTAATTAAGACAGCTATGGAGTGAACAATGAATCAGACCCTGAGGCTTTCAAGCAGCCCTTGAGAGTCACAGCTTCTTAGTGAGGCTGATGGAAGGGAAAGGCCTGTGGCAAACAAACAGTTACAGCCAAGGGGCTCGCTGCATAGGGATACTCTGCACACATTTGGATGAGTGTGTGCATCCATTCACTTTTAAAAATAGATACAATACCAAATTGGCTAAGGAAAATAATTTTTTCAAGACAGGGTCTTTCTATGTAGCCCTGCCTAAAAACCTCAAGGTAACAGAAATTACTAGATACTCTCATTGTGAAGTGCTAGAAAACATGATGCTCAACTAGATGAGAGAAAGTGGCAAGTCATGCTCCCTTGTAAATACAGACATAGAATTCCTGAATAAATAATTAGTGGTTAAAATACATAACTCTGAAGAGTTGAACATGTGGACTAAGCATGCTGTATACTAACCATGTAAACCAGCTCAATTCAAAATAGCTATTAATGCCACTATTGATCTTAAAACAGAGGAAAATGTATGATTTTTTTCAGAAAAAAAGTATTAATAAGATATTAAGCTCATTAAAGATTTTCAAAGCCATAGCAAACAGCAGAGGATGTTTCCTGCAGCCTGCTATTAAAACAGCTATTAAAACGTAATCAATGTTGAGGAAATATCAATACAAGAATGTGCTTTGGTTATATGCTATGCAAGCTGTTTTCTACACTAGATATGTTCTTAAGTATAAAATGTGTTGTATAGAGAAGAGCAAACTTTTATTTTTTAAGATGATGGAGTCATCTATTTGGAATCAAAGGTGAACAGCAAACTATTAGAATTAATAAATATTTGATCATGTTGCCCAGGAATGAAATCAGTAGACAGACATAAGTGGTTTTTGCCAGAGACTGGAGCAACACAGTAGAGGAGGGAGTGATCTCTGAGCAAAACCTCCACAGTGAGGCTTCTCAATAAGCCCAAGAGTGAGATGATCCCACAGGAAATGCAGAACCAGGAGGGGGAAGAGGAATCCAACACAGGTCCCTTCTCGCTGCTCATGTCGTCCTCAAAAACAACCGACAGGTGCTCGTTAACTGTCCAACAAGAAACTACCGGGACACTGCAACCTGGTGCCAGAGAATGTGAAGAAGGTGTGAACTAATGTCCCCAGGAGCAACAAGGGCAGGTCTGAGCCTGTCAAGAAGGACTACTGCATCTCCAAGATGTTCCTGCGCAGGACTCAGTCATCGAGATGCTGCGGAACCTGCTTACAGGCAAGCAGAGGCCTCATCCCTCTGTGAGAACCTATTTCCTACCCTGCTGAGCCATGCCCAATGGGATGGAAATAAAACCCTGTGCTTTTTGTTTGAAAAAGAAAATATTTCTGTCATGGAGACTGATATCATAAACCACCTCAAAAAAAAAAAAAAGGTGTACATACACACTAACTAACCAGAAACATCTCTTGCACTCCCAGAATTAAACAAAAGGCCTAACTTTTTTTTGTTGTTTTGGTTTTTTGTTTTGGTTTTTCGAGACATTTTTCTGTATAACAGCCCTAGCTGTCTGGAACTCACTCTGTAGACCAATCTGGCCTTGAACCCACAGAGATTCACCTGGCTCTGCCTCTGGAATGCTGGGATTAAATGTATGCGGCACCATGCCTGGCCTAACTCTTTCTTAAGTACACCAGTTCTAAAGTTATTTTGTAAATGTAACAAAATCCCACTCTTAAGAGTCAGAAGGAATACATATTGCCTACAATATTTTCACCTAAAAGCCGCCTGCTGTGTGTGCAAGAAGAGCTGTGGTTCTTAGAGGAGAAGGAAAAAATAACGTGGAGACACTTTCTACACCAGGTATCACAATATCCAGATTGCTCTTGGAGGCTCTGACGTTTCCCTTGGACCACTTCCCACCTGCCACACCAAGTGTGTTGTGAACTGAGGACTAAGGCAGGATCCCCTGGAGTGGCGCTGACACTGGAGTGTATGTAGCCAAAACTCTTCCCTGTTCCTCTTAACTTCTCCAGAGGCACCAGACCACAGGCACAGTGAATGGAAGACTGGCCATGGCTGCTGTGGAGCAGGACGTATTTTTAGGGCGCTTGCCCCAAAAGGAAGCAGAGAGTGGATCTGTTGATCCCAGAGGCATGGCACAAGAACTCTAGTTTCTCACTGATGCAGATATCTCTCCTCCTGAGAGAAAGTGTAAGGTAGGACAGAGAGACAGCCTGGTAAATCTCACTGTGGTACCCAGTGCTGAAACAGGAGCCAACACTGTTGGAAGTGTCACCCAGTTCAGAGAGTTTAGATAGGAACATAGTACCCACTAGAGAATCTTAACACATGCTCTTCCCACATTAAGGACAGTGAGCCCAGGCTACCCTGACAACACAATAAAATAGCGTAAAGGGGGAGAGGTATTTCCTCTTACATCCCAGGTCTGAATTTCAATCTGTGTTATCCAGTGGCTTTTATCATCATAATTATCCAGGTCCTCGCCACCAGGTCTGGGTTTTAGCTTTGGGTGAGAGGTGAGAGCACGGGGGAGATGCCCGCTGCCTTGAGGCTCCGACTCCAGGAAACAGGCATCTGGAAGAGTTCGTTGGTAAGAACTTGGTCACATAGCTGCATCTGACTGAAAATAATTCTGGAGAGCATGAGCTACTTGGGTCACCACAGGTGAGGAAGGGGAAACGGATTTCAGGAGACAACTGGCAGCCTGTGCTTTGCCCCTGGACTCGGCATTGTATCTAAGGGTGCCGCAGGGATACCCCTGCAGCCTATGTCAGCAGACCTACATGAGAAAGCTCATGGGCACACAATACAAAAAACAGAAAGCACAGGAACGCACAAATGCTCAGACGCAGAAAAGCAGAATTTATCAGGTTTACTCACACACAGGAACAAAAACCAAAAAAAATCAGTAGTCACAGTTGGGAGGGGTCATACAAGATGCTCCTTGGAAACATTATTGTTAGCCAGATGGTAGACACCTGAGTTCTTATTCATGCACACATTGTATATGCATGCGTACTTAACATCCAACACAAAAGTGCAAGCTGGGTAGGCCTTACCTCCAATGCTTTGGAACATTTTTTTTGACTTCCTGAATGTTTATAAGCTATGTAATGAGGCATCCTATGGATGAGATGGAAGTTCTGCGGCACAGAACCCATTTATGTTGCACAGAACCCATTTATGTTCCATACACACGTTGTTCTCATAGCCTGATGGCAATTTCATTTCTAATTTAATTTTGTGCACTTACACCTTCTCTGTGACCTGTCATATGATGTTAGGTGGAGAATTTGTATTTGTAGCACCATATCAATGCTCAGCAATTTTTGGATTAGAACACATGATTGAGAATGGTTGATCTCTATAAAATGATAGGCGCATTCCAGTGCATGTGTTTGTCTTGTAGTAATGAGGCACCCCTTTGGATGTGACTTTGAAGACATCTCCACAGGGTATTATGGGGTGAAGTCCAGACTTGAACGTGTGTGGCCCCATCTCATGGATGGAGGTCCTGAACTGAATATAAAGAAGGAAGTGAGGAAGCCATGTGAACACAGGCATTCTCTTTTCTCTGCTTCCTGGTTTATTGAGATGCAAGAGGAGTCCCCGCTGCATGTCTCCATGTCCATGGAACCTGTTTCCATGCCTTCGCTACCATGACAGCTGCATCCACAAACCAGGAAACAGAATGAATCCTTCCACCACTGCGTCACTTTGTCAGGAATGTGGTCAGCGCAATGAAGGAAGTCATTAATGTGCTGCCATTCCCCAGTGGTCAAGTAGTAGGTACTGGTCCCCAGGTGATAATTTTTCACTCAAGGAATTCTTCAGAACAGAGGAAGGGGGGGGGGTTAAATGTAGTTAGGTCTGCAGTGGGTGCACCTGTAGGGAACATGCAATTTCATTATCCCCTATATATGACAATATAACAGAGATCTACACTATATTTATGTTGTATTAAGTATTATAAGTAATTTAGACAAGATTAAGATACATGAGAAAATATGCCTAGCTTATATATAAATATTACATAATGTTCTGGAAGGAATTTGAGCACCTGCAGATTTAGGGCAGTTTAAGGGGCTTCTGAAACCAAAACCCTAAAGGCAATGTATGTGTTCACAAATGAATAAGCACTTATAAATATTCAGTATATTTATGTATATCATATTTCTATTCATCTATAAATATGTATTTGTATTAAAAAAACAGTACAAAATAAACAAGAACCTAGTTAAATAGAGTAACAAGGGACAATAAAGCCAGCGCTAGAAGCAAGACATTTAGTGTTCATCTTTTAGTGTGGTTTTGGTTTCTATCAGCATATAAATGAACATCCTAGTTCTCAAAGTGTAGAAAAAGTAAATCTAAACAATCAATAGACAAAAACATATTTATATTTTATGAGAAAGAAGAACTTTCCTGGAAAAAAAAAACAGAAGAAAAATCCAGAAGGCATAAAGGGGGAAAAAGTGTACACATTGGTATCTTCAACATTTCAAATCTTTACTATTTACAACCAACATAAATGCAGGTGGAAAACAAGTTAACAATAGACCCAGGTGTTTGTAAATCATTCAAAGACACAAAACTATCAGCACCTATAAGGAATCGCTGTATGTAAATAAGGGAACAAATGATGTAACAACGAATTTGAGCAAAGGATATAAATAATTCCAAAATGAAGAAAGAAATGCAGTTGGCAAGGGAGACTTTTGTTGACTGTTTGTTCTATACTTTTTGATTTGGGTAATTTGACGATAATGTCTTACTATTAAAATTCAGTTATCTTGAAAAGAGAGAGAGAAGAGAAGATACTGGCAGAAAAGAAGCATGAGACCTGCACTTGAAGCCCAGCCTCATCAATGAGGATGTAGGGTAACTCCAGACTCAGAGACATCAAGTGCAGACAGGACCACGAGGCTTTCGGGACTAACTCGTGAGGAGACAGATGGGAAGCCAGGGAGATGTTTAGAGTGCAGCTGCCCCCTCAACTTAGTGTCTTAGCAGACCGAACCTCATAACTTGATCAACATTGAACGTGGCAGTAGTAGGTTTTCTTCTGAGATCCATGACCTCACCAGCTACTAGTAGTTGGCATGGTTTATACCACCAGGCATGAATTCCCTGGTACCAGAACATCAACTGCTGTGAGACAGTCTCTTTTCTATTTGACAATGAAGCTGCACCCATGAAATCTCAAAAATAGCCCATCAACATCTGTAACCCCTCTAATTTTCCTCGTTCGGATCTCTGTTCTTACTGCTACCGCTTCAAGCATTGAGAAGCCCTCGTTTACAAATACTTTATAAAAGCTCTCATTTATGAATAGGCTTGCTTCTATCTTTTTCTCCATGAATGCAGTCGTAAGGATTACCAAGTTCATATAGTCCTGTTCCCATTTCCCCTAATGTTCTCTAAGACTTGGGTGTAGTTGTTGCATTGTAGATGTCGGCTGTGGTTAAACTCTCCATAGTCAGTTGTTTTCTGCACTGTGACCAGATGTGGATTTCTGCAAATCTGCATCCACTGTGGAAAGAAGCTCTTTGATGGGGTGAGAGCTATACTTACCGTGGGTATGAGGGTAAGTTTATAGAATGGAGGTAGAGACCATATTTATCTTTGAACGTGGCAGTAGTAGGTTTTCTTCTGAGATCCATGACCTCACCAGCTACTAGTAGTTGACATGGTTTATACCACCAGGCATGAATTCCCTGGTACCAGAACATCAACTGCTGTGAGACAGTCTCTTTTCTATTTGACAATGAAGCTGCACCCATGAAATCTCAAAAATAGCCACCTAAACATGATCTGCAAAATGACAGCGCCAGTTGACAAGCCAACACTGAGGGAGGAAATGTCACATGACCCCATATCTAGATGAAGAGCTACAGGCAATTAATGGCCCATGAGAGGAGAATCAATCCTTTCCAAAGCTGAGCTCCCTGATAAGTTATGTAATTCCACAAGGTCATCCTGTAACATGTATACATACACTAAATAGACTCAGTAGGTTCTGGAGGGATGTGAGTGTGTGTCTGTGTATGTGTGTGTGTGTAGCATGTCTTTGTGTGTGCATGTATATATGTATTCATGTGTATGTATTCATATATCACAATAATTTTAAAAGAAGGTATTAATTTTAGAAGTGGTATGTCTTTAGAAAAACTAGAATGGTTTCTAACTACTAGCATGGTTTCTGTGTGTGTGCAAATGTATGCATGCGTGTATGTGTTCATATATCACACAATTTTAAAAGAAGTTATTCGTAAACGGAGACTGTGCTTTTGTTTCCTGGCCGCCCAAACCCAAATAATCACACAAAAACTATATTAATTACAACAGTTTGGCCAACAGCTCAGACGTATTTCTAGCTACCTCTCACATATTAAATTAAATCATTTCTGTAGTTTTATATTTTACCACAAGGCTCGTGGTTTGTTACCTTGCATTTTGCTTCTTGGGTGGCTACATGGTGACTCCCTGACTCTGTTTTCTTTCTCCCTGCATTCAGTTTAGTTTTCCCACCTTGCTATATTCTGCCCTGTCATAGGCCAAGGCAGCTTCTTTATTAACCAATGGTAATAAAACATATTTTATAGCATACAGAGGGGAATCCCAAATCATCTCTCCTTGGATGCCTAAATATAAAGGAAAGTTTTAACTTAGAAATTTGACATAGTAAAATTACATATTAAAAAACAGGTATCAAGCAAGAATTACAGTTATAATATTTAGTCTCTTTGTACCTGGAAAAATTAAAAAAAAATATTCTATCATCTATTTTATCTTTGTGAGTCTAAAGTTTCATATCTAATTTTTCTTTTAACATAACTAAAGAAAGCTATAATTATTAACTATCTAGTCTTCAACTCCATCAAAGACTCCAGAGGATATAATATTACCTAAGTAAATAGGAAGTTCATTGTAAGCAACTTCAAAAACTCTAGGAATGACAGAGACATCTCACTACCTGAACAGTCATCCAAAGTTCTTCTGTAACATTGGGGCATCCATATTCAGCCTACAGGCCCACAGTATCTGGCAGATTTTCCATGAAGCAGGAAATTTGAAAGACTGTTTTCCTGTGTTGGTAGTTTGTCAGTCACTGTCTTCTGTATCCTGCAGAATGTCTAGCAGACTCTTTCATGAAGCAGAAACCTTCAGGGACTGTCTCACCTTCTTTTGGCAAGTTCAGCAGTCATTTTTCTGTGAGTCCTGCATACCCAGCTTATACAGCATAACAAGCAGTACAGACTAGAGCAGTTTCTTGCCCAAATGGCTAATACACTCCATAAGGAGCCTCTTCGATGTCCACCATCCTCTTGAAGTAATTGTTGTGCCAGGAGCAGATGTGTCTCACTGTTAGAAAAGTCTAAGTTTTAAAACCTTTTAAATCCCATATTCTGTAGGTCTTTGAAGTATTAAAGATTATCTATCTAACTGAAATATATCCAACTGTATATTTAGAAAACATAACTAACATGACTAGAAGTTTGAATATTATAGATGATTATCTATTAACCTATTTCTTAAATATATATATCACATTTTAAATGAGTTGCATAAGCATAACACCTTAAACAAGAGTGGAAATATATATATATAAACAAAATTGACTTAAATTTGTATCAGTAGACCAAAATCTATTACAATGTAAAATATCCATTTCTATATCATACCCCCCTTTTTTTAGATAGTGATTGACTGTGACTATTAACCACTTATTCCCAACCCCTTTTAAATGAAAACAAACATTTATAAACAATCATTTTGGAAATTTGGGCATAGTTTTCTCCAAACTGCTTTCTACTGTCTGTTCGGTAAAGTATATTTAGGATACACAGAGACCTTTGGAGGGTCTTGTTCCATCAAATCACATTACCCTGGAAGGAATCCACGGGTTCCCGTCCTCTGTGAAAACAAAAGCAGAACTTCTTTTCCAAAGTAACATATCATTAGACTCAAATTTTGAAGTCAAGATACCTTTAAAATATATATGTTGAAACGATATATATTTAGCTGTCCCCAGGATCAAATGTTTCTCAGCAATTAACTCATTAACAGTCAAAATAAAAACAAAGAAATCACAGTAATACACATAATCTAGAATTTCTTTGTATTTTCCATCTTTATGTGGATTATTTTTTTACTCTATTACTTTTTAATATTTATTTTATTATCTTTACTCCTTTAATCTATGAGTGTCTGTACTCTTTCTACGCTCTCTCCTAAGCCCATGTACATTTATCCAACACCATGACCCATTCAGCAATCTTTTTTGTCTGAATCTGTCTTACTGTGTACCTGACCAGAAGAGTTTTTCTTAATGCTAAGCAGCTTTGCCTGTTGGTCTGCCCCGTCCAACATGGGGAAAGTGTGTTCACCGCTTCTGCAAGCCACGCTCACCACCCAAGCTCTAGGTACAGAGCGGGTCTATCTCACCATTAAGCAACTTGGAACACTCTGCTCACAAACCCAATTTAAGTGCTCTGTAGCAGGACCTACTGAAAGAACCAGACCTTTTCATGCAATGAGAACCAGGAAACCAATCTCTTAAAGAAGCAGCACCTCTGCTTGCGGCCAGCAAACAGAGCCTATCTGAAAAAATGTGGTGACCAAGAAGCTGCAGTTGACTCCAGTTTTTTTGGGTCTAGAAACCCTTTTTAAAGCTTTTTTAGGCTTCATGTGGTGTACCTTGCCTAACATTGGGCACCATTATGTAAACGGAGGCTGCTCTTTTTATTTCCCAGCTACCTAAACCCAAATCATCACAGAAAAAACTATATTAATTACAACACTGTTCCTGGCTACCTCTTACGTCTTAAATTAGCCCATTTCTGTAATTTTATATTTTACCACAAGGCTCGTGATTTCTTACCTCACATCTTGCTTCTTGGGTGGCTACATGACTACAACTCCCTGACTCTGCCTTCTTTCCCCCTACAGTCAGTTTCGTTTTCCTGCCTAGATATATTCTGCCCTGTCATAGGCCAAAGGAACTTCTTTATTAACCAATGGTAATAAAACATATTCATAGCATACAGAGAGGACTCCCACAGCAGTTATTAATTTTTGAAGGTGAGGGGGAGGTACAAGAGGAGTTTGTAGGAAAAGGGAGGACCATAAAAAATATGAATACAATACAAATGTAGGAAATTCTCAAAAACATTAAGGTTTAAGTATTAATTTAAAATTTTTTAAATAGTTATCAAGATCACCAATGTTTTCAGTTGCTTATAATAGAATAATCATTTCGTCGACTCAGGTAAACCTTATCTGTCATGAGATATCCAATGAATCTCTGGGTTTCTGAACATGGATGAGGCTTCGATCTGTGTGGATATCTTCATACTATAAAGGGTACAGCATTCTAAGAAAGCACTTAGACTCCAGCAAGGAAATAAGTGAAAATGCTGTGTAGAATTCTGCTGAGAGGTTAATGTAGCTGGACAAACTGGGTATCAAAAGCATCAGTTTCTTTAGGATTCAACTATAGGTTAGCTTTGCATTTGTGGTCATTGGCTAGAAAAAACATGTGTCCTGGCAAATCATATAGCCTCTAATTTCAAGTACTAGATTTCATGGCGCATCTCTGGTGTTGAAGCAATATATTGGGTAAAAATTTATTGAAGATTTTCATTGCATGCCAGTTATTCTAAGTGCTACCATTTCCACTACAAACATAGAAGACAGGCATGGATGGGGAAAGCAGCTTAGAGGAGCTGAAGTAATTTACAGAGCAGTTCACACAAATGTGGCGCCAACCCCAAGATGGCTTATACCAAACCCAGCACCCTTAGGGCCTAGGGTTCATGTGTTGACTTCTCCCCTTGCTTCATCAGAAATCACTTCACTTCTCTGAACATCACAGGCTCTCTAGTGTCATCAAACAAAACAATAAAACACTGTGAAGTGCTGTGAATGCTGCTGTGGGAACTTAAATCTGAACTATTTTCCATGTGTCGCATTGCTGCCTTCTCATTGTTCTTGCCCCAACCATCCCTAACATTTCCCCTGCTTTTCATACTTCTGTATTTTGGTAACTATCTTGCTTTCTTAGAATTAAAATATTGTACTTTCTTCCCTCCCCCCACTGTTTGGTATCCATATCCCATGTGTTCTTTTTCTAACACATCTGCACCTCCCCCTTTCTCCTAAGTCCTTTTGCCATAACTGAAGTGCAGTCCAAACTACTGCTAGCCCTCATTAGGGAACATTCATTTCCCAGTTCACCAACTCCATTTTGTCTTGGGTATTGAAGACTTTCTTATTATTTACATCACTAAGTGGCATAATAAGTATTTGCTGATGGATTTGCATTATGAAGGCAAAACCTTCTGACATGTTCCCTGACTTAAATACTCTGGGCTTCTTAGTGTTCTTGTTTCCTTTTGGTTTTTGATACCAAGTCTGTAATAGCCATTGATTATATATTGAGCCTTGAAGTAATGCTAAGTGATTAATGTTGATATCTTCCTTTGTAGAAAAAATGTGTCATTGTCTTTACTGATGCTGAGTGAGTTTTGATATATTGTGAGGAAATAGACCTATCTGAATTTTTTGTTGAAATATTTAAAACTTTTTTTAAGCAAGAATAGTGTCCTGTGTCGTGCTTTAAAGACATAAGCAGGAAATTTGTCAACGTATTGTTATCCTTAACCAGAGCTTCTATATCAATAACCAACTCTTGAATTCTCTACATAAAAGGTATGCTGCTGTAACTTTGGGAAATAAGCATGTAAATCATTAAATTCCTGCCTGTGAGAAGCCCTGGTGTCAGAGGAAGAGTCACCGTATCTACTACACAAAGTATCGTATGTTTACACAAAGTATCAAATGATTACACAAAATGTCCTATGTTTTAGTGTTGTGAGATTGCAGCATTGAGGAGTGGTATTTGAAAGGTCAGGAGACCACATTATACTTGTAAGTAGTAGGCATCCTGGAAAAGGTAGAATGAAGATGACATGGTACAGATAGAAATAAGGAAGATGATTGGTGTTTACAGCAGTAAGGAGGACTCTGGACAGAAAAGAGCAGAACAAATTCATGAGACAGCAAAATCCCTGCACAGTGAGCAATAAAGCAATAGATGTGAGGATGAAGTCTCATAACCTGTGTGAGGTATCTTGAGGTATGATTAAGGTCTAATACAAAAGTCATTTATGTTTCATATTCACTGTATGCACATAGGCTAAAGGAAGTTACATTTTTATTTACTCTTTTCTTTAGCTGCATTTTAAGTGTAACCCATCACACAGATTTGTGTTTATATTTGCCCTTGTTGTATCATGGTGACACTAAAAACTATCTGGACTTTGGACTATTTGGGAGTCAGATTTTCAGATGCTCAACTTGTTCTAGAATTCTCTGAATATCAGAAAGGTTTTGACCTGAATGTTTATGTTTTAAAATGAGTGTTTAAAAAGGTTTCTGTGCATTTGAATAGTGTTCTAGACACTTTTTTGTTGTGAAAAATACCAGCACCAAAAGCAACTTAGAGTAGAGAGGATTTAACTTCTGGCACCAGAAGCAAGTTCACAGTGACACAGAAGGCATGACAGCAAAGTCATGGAGAAAACTCAGCACATTTCTCACACAAGAAGCCAAGAGAGTAGACAAGAAGTGGAGGGATGCTGTCATCTCCCAGTGAATACCCCCAGCAATGAACTTCCTCTGGGTTCCATCTCTTCCCCAGCAGAACCACCAGCTAAGGGTGGAGTGCTCACATAGGTAAGTCTGTCTATCAGGAACATTTCCCCTTTAACCACCACAAGTAATGCAGCTGAAGGTCTATGTAAGATGAACCCGTGGACAAAGCACAGAATGAGCTAGATTAGGGAGCAGAGTTCTCTAAGAGAATGATGATAGCAAGGGCACCAACTGATGTGGAATTGTGCCAGGTCCTATTCTAAACTCTTTCATTAACTTCGTTCACTTAATTTCACAAGTTTGTGAGGTATCACTGAGTGGTGTTTGCTGAATTTTATATATAAGTAAACTGAAATACAGAAAAAGTAAATAAACCTTGTCAGCATTAATCAGAAATAACAGGACAGGTTAGCATGCTAACCCATATAGTCTGAAGTTTCTACTTCAGCCAATTGTACGTTCTTAAAATGCCTATTACACACCAGAAAGAGGTTGGAGACTCTGCCCCTTTCAAGTTGTTTCCCACTGCGAGAGTTAAGTGGGCAGAGATAACAGCTTTCTAGAGAAACGCAAAGGTGTTTCTTCATACACCATGGGTTGGTTGCCTTGGTCTTTCTCTGTTCAAGGATTAAAGGATTGAAAGTTGTGAAAGGAACATAGAGTGCTTCAGGTGAAGATGAAGCCGTCTCTTCTCTGAAAGGGCACTTCACAGCACACAGTGATGTGTAGGCTGTTTAGACAAAATAGAAAAGGCATGGTGTTTTTATAGGCAACAATAAACTAATAGGAATATAATTTAACCTTCTCTACATTTCTATGACTTAACTTGATTATTTTCCAGAATTCACATTCTCCGTAAGCCACTAAAATAAAAGAGCCAAATGTTTGTAGGTCAATAATTGAAAAAAAAGTTGAAAATTTAATTTCCTACATGAAATCCATTATATATACACATACACATACACACATCATGAGAAAGGTTAAGAGTAGATGTATATAAACATATATGACATGAAAATACCATGCAAACACCAAGCAAAAGAAACCTGAATTTGTTATATAGGCATCAGGTGACACAGACTTCAGAATCAGAAGATTACCAGAGGTACACCAGGATTTCACGATAATGGCGTGGACGATTCCCCAAGGGAAGTTAACAATGCCAAAGATGTATGCATCTAACAATCCATCTGCAAACACATAAAGCAAAACCTGGCAGAACCTAATAGAGATATAAACAAATCCATCCTTATATTTAGGAATTCCAGTACTTCTCTGCAAGTAATTAATAGAACAAGACAGAAGTCAGCAAGAATATAGAAACATTACCACCATAGCAGACAACACAACCTGACATTTACAGAACTCTCAACCCAGCAATAGTCTACCCACTATTTCTGGGTGGGACATTCAACAGAAATAAATCAGATTATTTATATACCAAATAAGCATTCATGCATTTGACATAATTAAGAACATACCACATGGCATTAAATCATTTAAAAAGAATAAATCCCTGAACATTTTTAAGTTGAATAATTATGAACTGAAGTTCATAGAAAAAAATAAGTCCCCATGTACATTAAAAGTACATGATTACAACTTTAAACTAAAATATATCTCGGGCTCTCTTCAGTGTCTCTAATTGTCACTTATTGTTCACCTTCTGTATCTAAGCTGGATCTTCTCGACTGTCAGGCAATACCCTTGGAATGTCTTCTTAGCAGACCTCTAGCTTCTGCCAACACCAAAGCTGCAGATGTGCTCAGATAGCATCTAAGAGCTGTAGCAGAGTTCCCTTGTTTTGCTGTTAGCACCCCTGATACAGCCAGCAGTGTACTGGGTTCAGATTCCTTGATTTATGACTCTTTTTTTGTTTTGTGACTATAAAATATTCCTTTGACCAATTCCATATTGAAAACATGTTTGAAGTAGCCAAGTTCCTGTTCCTTGGCCAGGGCCATGTATATTTGGCCCAGAGCGAATAGAGTTGAGTATTCTGCCATCTCCACCTTTCAAATACAGAGAAGCATAAACGGTCTTGTTTTCCTGCCTCTGCCCAGTGTGATTGTCATTTATGTCATCAAAACCTTAATCTGACTTGATAGCAAAATCAGTTGTCCCTGTTCTCCAGCTCTCAGACACCATAATCAAGCAACTCTTATTTTAAAAAAGTATTTAATTGGAGGCTGGCTTACAGTTTCAGACATTTGGTCCATTATCATCACAGCAGGGAGCCTGGCACCAGACATGGCAGGCTTGGTGCTGGAGAAGTAGTTGAGAGCTACATCCTAATCACAGTAGAGAAAGGGAGAGAAACTGGGCCTAGCACGGACTTTTAAAAACCTCAGAGTCAGCCAGGCCGTGGTGGTACACACACTCCCAGCACCCAGAAGGCCGAAGCAGGCGGATCTCTGTAAATTTGAGGCCTACCTGGTCTACAAAGTGAGTTCCAGTACAGCCAGAGCTGTAACATAGAGAAACCCTGACTTGAAGAAACAAAAAATGAAAAACAAAACCTCAGAGCCCACCTCCAGTGACACCTCCTCCAATAAAGACACACCTCCTAATCCTTCTCAAATAGTACAAATCCCTGATGACTAAGCCTTCAAATATATGAGTTTTGGGGAGCCATTCTTATTCAAACCAACACAAATAGTCACTTCTAGATGAGCTTCCCAGAGGAAGCAGAATAGATATAGTATAGAATCCTAACAAAAGTAGAAAAACTCCCCGAAAAGTTGACAAGAGGGAAGGGTAGGTGAATGGAAACTGTAGCATGGCCACTTCAGATGGGTGGACCAGACCCTGTATAACTTCTGTGCTTGCCTAGAGAAGGCCATCCCTGTCTAGAGTGTAAAAATCCACTCTCTTCTCCTGAGAGCAAGCCCAGGGATCTGAAAACACGAAAGGAGCACAGGCTTGTAGAGTTTCTAAGACAGACAGTGGCCGTGGGAAGCTTTTACTCTCAGGTAATTTCTGTCACTAAAACCTATTTCTAAAAAAATGACTGTCTACCAGTTGCAGATTTAAATCAGGTAAGAACTGGTAGTCTTGCCCTAATACCCAGGTTTCTTCTTGTGGTAAAGATGCAGCTTGCCTGCATAGATGCTTATGATGCAGCTGGGTTTGCTGCATTAAACAAAGAAAACATTCTTCAATGAAGACAAAAACTACTCATTAGCGTGGAAGTGAGTTAGCTGACACAAATAATCATCACCTCCGGAAATAATCAGAATGGGGGCTGCCCACATGTTTTTTTCTGTCTTGCTTTGTAAAGAGGCTGGCATTTAGGAAGATTTTGCAAATGATATTGTCCCTCTCCATTTTCACATTCGAGTTTAGTTCTGCAACTCAGTTGCACAGAGACCAAGGAGCAACCTACTGTAATAATTTTTATATAGTATAGAGAGAGCAAGCAGTATAGGCCCATCGGTGAGTGACCTGTGATTGCAGAAGCCCTCCTCATTCATAGACTTATAATTGGCAGGTGGACCATGTGATATCCCCACACACACACACAGCCATCCTGAATTCAGACAGATTCTTCTTCATTTATAGTCAGTCATAATCAAGTTTTAGCTGGATATGGTGGCTTACACCTATAATTTCAAAACTTGAGAGGTAGAGGCAGGAGCATCAGGAGTTCAGTATCATCATCCTCTGCTGCATAGGGAGTTCCAGCCTTGTGTGGGATACATGAAACCTGGTCTCAGTCCGTCAAGGAAGGAAGCAAAGGAGGGCGCTGGAATGAGAAGAAATAAGAATGGAGTAGAAGAAGAAGAAAGAAGGGAAGGAGAGAGAGGGTCAGGAGGGAGGAATAAAAGACCTTTCTTCTGTTGTTTTAATATCCCTACCTGAGTCCAAAAATAAAACTGAAAAAGATGGGTTGACAGGATTGATGTGCATACATATATGCACAGATCTCAAATGGCATGGAATCTCCATATAGATTAGGCCTAGAGAAATGGACACCATGTGTGTTTTACACTAAGTTGGATGACGAAATGGAAAATTATGGAGAAGGAGAATCTGGTAAAATGGTGTGATTGGGTGGTAGCTGCTGGGATGTGGGGCGCTTAGGGCATCTGTGTCAGGAGACTTGGGCTTAGACGCTCATAAATACTCATAAATAACCTGCATTTGCAGCTAGTGCTAGAGGAGCTTTGAAACTGCCTCAAGTCTAAATTTTAATAACAGAAAAGTTATTAAACAGAATGTGATCTAGAATCCATTTTCTTTAAAACCTTAGAATAAATTAAAATTAAAAACCTTACAGTATTCAAATTTATAGGACGAACGTTCAGTTCCCAGTGGGGAGGGAATACACGGCTGGAGAAGGAGGCAATGTAGTCTCATATCCGCTGTGGTGACAACACCCTGACCAAAAGTGAGAGGAGAGGGAAAGTGCTTGGAAACACACAGAGACACATCCATACACACACACACATGCACCCACACACACACCAAATAAATAGAGCAAATGCTTGAAATTGAGGTGTAACTCAGTGATAGTACTTTTGCATCCAGTGACTTCCAGCATCGCCTCCAGAAAAAGACGTGTTTAAATGCCATTTGAAGAGATCAAGTATACTGTGCTTGATCAAGTATACAAGATGCCCTGTGCTCAGTAAATTGCAGTGTCTTTCAATGTTCCCAAACACGTGCTTCCTCCATCTCAACAAAAGAGAGAAATTTCTGTAATTCCTGTTATCTTGATCAGGTCTCCTGACGAGTCACTGCGTAGTGTGGTGAAATGGATTTAAAAGTAAAGCCAGACTCCGTCAAAGCCCATTTCACATAGGCAAAGCAATACAGTGTATCTATTTTTAGCAATACAGTGTATCTGTTTTTAGCAACAAAGAGGAACTGGGGTTCTGTTGCTCCCATTTTTCAAATTCCTAGCAAATGGAAGCATAGTGCCATAAAGTGCTTATAATTCAACAAAATGGAATTTGAATTTTCTTTAAAATTGGAAACTACCTAGCAAAGAGAGATAAGAAATGGTTCCTAGGTAGTTGACATTACTAACTTTATCTTGTTTCTGAGCATAACAAAGAATTTGATGGACACACACTTAAATGTTCTGAGTTAAAGCATCGCAGAAAGGTATCATTGAGAGGTGTGCCTTCCTGTTAAGGGCTTTGGAGCCACTGCCTCAAAAGACTGTGGAAGACTCATTTGAGGCAGCTACAGAATCCTTCCTGTATTTGGGGATTCGCTGAAGTCAGAGATTCTGGAAGGGAACCAGAAATCTCATTGTTAGTAAGCCAAGGATTTTTACCTACAGTGAAGTTGCTTGGCCACACTCATGTAATATCTTATCCATGTGGGAACAGATGGAAGCTGATGGGGGGGAGCGAGTTCCCACAAGTGCCAGGGACAGAACACAGCTTGGTTCTGCTGCTTTCTTCTCCCCTTAGCCAGACAGATCTATTTCTCACCTATAATTCTACTACAAATGCATGATTTCTTCCCAAACTACCCCAAGACTAAACCTAGGTTTAGATAAAGTAAATCTTAAAGAGGCTAAACGGTCACTTCCTTGATGCGCATGGCAAGACCTTCACACTCAAATGCACACACATGCACATGCGCACAGAGACACACACATACACAGCCTATACATAGTAACTCAAATCTGTCCCGTAAATTTTGTTTGCCTTGGATTTTATGTGGGAAACTGATACTCTGATCATTCTCTACTTGTGAGTCAAGGTTGAATCCAGATGCTGCTGGCCTTTCGCTTTTCAGACCACATTTAGTTACCTAAGCTTTCCGAACAAGAACCATTATAGAACAGCCAAAGATGCCTGTGGTGGTCCAAATGAGATGTCCCCCATGAGTAATGGTCATCTAAATGGTCCTTAGTTGGTGGCTCTTTGGGGAAGATTAGGAGGTGTGGCCTTGATGGGGTAAGTGTATCCCTGGAGTTGGACTTCGCGAATTCAAAAATCATGTACTATTTATAGTACACTCTCTGTCTCTTGTTTGTGGCTTAACATGTGAGCTCTCAAATTCCAGCTCCAGCTGCCGTGTCTGCTGTCCGCTGTCCCCACCATTTTAGACCCTAACCCTCTGAAACCATAAGCCCAAAATAAATTATTTCTTCTATAAGTTGCCTTGGTCATGGAGTTTTCTCACACTTTAATACTTTTAGAAAAGTAATTGATATATTGAAGAATATAATAAAATATATAAAATTGAGAGCTGCAATCTATTCTATAGTGAGATTTTATTTATGTTTTAATAAATAAAGCTTGCCTAGAGGGCAAAAGGGCAAAGCTAAGCCACTAGAGGTCAGGCATGGTGGCACACACCTTTAATCCCAGGATTTGGAAGACAGAGGCAGATGGATCTCTGTGAGTTTAAGGCCACCCTGGGCTACACAAGATCAATTCTGAAACAAATCCAGGTGGTGGTAGCTCACACCTCTAATCCCTGCCCTAGAGGGAATATAAAATGGGAGGAGAGAGGCTTAGTCGGCTTGGTGTGCGGTCACCCAGCCTTGGTAGAGACTTCTCTAGTCGGCTTGGTGTGCGGTCACCCAGCCTTGGTAGAGACTTCTCTAGTCGGCTTGGTGTGCGGTCACCCAGCCTTGGTAGAGGCTTCTCTAGTGACCTGGCTGCTTTGCTTTTCTGGTTTTTGGGTTGAACCCCAATTTCTGTCTCTGGGTTTTAATTATTCATGCTACACTATTCCATATAGAAATAGTCTGGGCTTTTATGTCATTATCCCAACTTACTAAACTTAGATATGGCAAGGCTGTGTTACCTAAAAGTCCTTGGTTTTCAAGGAAACATTAATCTATGTGTATCCCCATCCAAGCTGCCCACCTCCCTCTCTTTTGCCCTCCATTCTTCCCCACAAGAAACGCTGGGGACCAGGTGCGCAACTGTGAAGCTATTTCTGGGACAGATAGCCTTGCTGTGTGAGCTCATGGTGCCAACTCTTAACATCTGTGTTTATACTTTATATGCGGTTTCTTTTCATCTGGAACAATTTGTGAAGAGCTCATCCCATCCAGTGCATAAAGCACCCAGTGCCGGGCTTCTCATTCACCCTTTCCACTGCCCTAAGGGTGTCAACCATCTTTCCATGTGAGCACTTTGAGGAGCCATTAAAAATATCAGTTTATGGGTCCATCCCTGACTTTTTGAGTGGGATTAAAGGCTGATGGTTTTGTGTTTGGCCATCGTCCTTTTTTTGTGGTGCTGAATTAAAATAAGGCCTGACACATACCAGGCAAACTCTCTCCTACTGAGCTTCATCCCCACCTAAATATAAATATGTACAGCTTTACAAGAGCTGGAGATTCTGATGCACACACACCTGCACAGCGAATCAATTGCTCTGCTTTTAGGCAGTTTTGGTCCTGCCTGTCTAAGTTATTGGAAGCTTTAATATTATATGTTTGTTGTTTTTTTTGTTTTTTACTCTTTACTCTTTTGGCTTTTTGTGGGGAGGCTACCACCCATCTCCCAAATAAATACATGGAGGCTTATTTTTAGTTATGAATGCCCAACCTTAGCTTGGTTTGTTTCTAGCCAGCTTTTCTTAACTTAAATTATCCCATCTACCTTTTGCCTCTGAGCTTTTTCTTTTCTTCTATATGTCTTACTTTCACTCTTACTCCATGGTTGGCTGGGAGACTGGGTGACTGACACCTAGAGTCCTCTTCTCCTGCTCTTCCTCATGTCTCCTTCTATTTATTCTCTCTGCTTGCCAGCCTCTCCTATCCTTTCTCCTGCCTCGCTATTGGCCTTTCCACTCGTTATTACACCAATCAGATGTTTTAGACAGGCAAAGTTACACAGCTTCACAGAGTTAAACAAATGCAACATAAAAGAATGCAACACATCTTTGTATCATTAAAACAAATGTTCCACAGCATAAACAAATGTAAAACATCTTAAAATAATATTCTACAACATATGTTAGTTTAATTTTAGTGACTTTGAATGATATATAAGTAGGCTAGTTTAGAGTCCATCCTAACTCTGTCAAGTTTCTGAATTTTTAATGATGGTGGTACGGGACGTGTGTGCAGAAGCGTGATAGCCTTGGCTGTCACTCTCGGATGTCATCAGCCTCCTTGAAACAAGGTCTCTTATTGGCCTAGAGCACACCCGTTAGGTTAGACTAGCTGGCCAATAAGTCCTAGATCTCTTCCTTTCTCTGCCTCCCCAGTGCTGGGCTTACAAGCACAAACCCTATGGGACATTTTTATGTGGGTTCTGGGGATCAAACTCAGGTCCTTGTGTTTGAAAGGCAAGTGCTTTCCTGACAGGACCACCTCCTACCCTGAAGCCCTGCTGGTGCATTTCAATGGGAAAGAATTCCCATTTGTTAGGAAGCATGTGTGTACTTTTCTTTCTTGTGCCTTTGAGAGACCTCTGATGACACAGCCTGCGGGAAGAGAGGTCTGTTTTGGCTCATAGCTCCAGGTCACAGTCCATCCGTACTGGGGAAGCAAGGTAGTGGGAACTTGAAGCAGCTAGTCAGATTCATGGTCAAAAGCAGAGAGAGATCATCAGATCCCTCCCCTCAGGGCTCGGAGAACCCCAGGGAAGAGGAGAACAGGATGGACAGAAACAGAAGAGCAAGACCCTCTAAATCAACTAAACAAAGCTCATATGAACCCACAGAGACTGAGACAGCAATCACAGGGCCTGCAAGGGTCCACACCAGGTCCTCTGTGTACATAGTATAGCTTCAGTTCAGTCCTTTTGTAAGACTCCTGAATGTGTGGGTGAGTGGGCCTCTGATTCTTGTGCCTTCTCTTGGGGTTTTTATTTTTCTGTTGGTTTGTCTTGTTCAATTTTTTTAACCTTATTATATTTTATTTTGTTATGTTTGGTGGTTATCTCTTAGAAGCCTGTCCTTTTCTAACGAGAGACAGAAGGGGAGTGGATATGGATAGGAAGGGAGGCGGGGAGGAGCTGGGAGGAGGAGAGAGAGGAAAATCTGTATTCAGATTATATTGTCTGAGGAAAGAATCTATGTTTAATAAAAGGGAAAAGAATATTTTTTATAAAATTTAGAGGAAGAGAATGCATCCATGCTTACTATTGTCCAGCTAACTTTCTCTAGGTTAACACTGTCCAGGACCCAAAGCCAGGGAATGGGGCCACCAAAATAGACAAGTCTTTCCACCCCAATGATCAGAATCAAAGACAGTTTCCCATCGACTGACCAACAGGCCAACATTGTGGAGGACTAGGGATCCCTCGTTGAGACTCTCTAGGGTGATCCTAGGTTGTGCCAGCTTTACGACTTAAAGTCGCCATTGCACTACACACCCAGAGTAGCATCTGGCTTCTCAGGGACTTGAAACACTGTCTAACCTTGAAAAACGCCATGACATTTCCGAGCACTCAGCCTTTTGACTTCCATGGCTGGACCATAGGCCCACTCTTCACACATGGCCTGTGAGACTCCTGTTATGTAATGTGGTCCTCCATATGGTTCAGAGCTATGAATACCAGGTGCCTTCAGCACCAGTGCCTAAAGCTTATCTGCTAGCTAGTTTAAATTTACTTAGGACTTTGGGACTTACGCGCTTATAAGTGGATTACTTTACTCGGAATCTTTGTTAGGATTTAGGAAGCTCAATATGGGGGAATGATTTCAAATGTGGCTGTCCTTCACACAGAATACTTCAGACTCTCTTTATTTTCTCTTCCCCCTCTCTCTTTCTCTGACTCCTCTAACCCCTTTCTCTCTGTGTGCATATGTGTATTACAATACACACGACACACCTGAGAGAGAGAGAGAGAAAGAGAGAGAGAGCGCTCACTGGATATTTAACTCTTATGCAATCCATCCCTTAATATACTTATGTTAATTGTGCTTTTTATGACAAACTACTATAATGGATAAAAATCTGACCTTTTAACCAGGACTACTGTGTAGCCAGGGTGGAGCTAATCTATTCATGTATTAATGCAATTTATTCTTGCTGGAAATCTCCCAAGTGAAGTGGTCACTGCCCTCCCCTCACATGGGGTTTAAATGAAGACACAAGCTTCAGTAATAACAGGCTCCAGATACAAGGCACAAACCCTTCATTTTCCAAAAGGTGGGTTTTTGTGCATTGGAGTTTTCTTCTGAATTTTTCATTGCTTCATTGCCCTCATCCCTATAAAGTATGGATGTGTTTTGAGTGCCTTGGTAAATGAAGATTTTTATTGTGTCTTTGTTACATCTCCATTCAATCAAGCTTATGCCACATTCAGTTGAACTTACCAATTACCATGAGCTCTTTGCCTTTACACATAAAAGTTTTTAATACAATAAAATATATAGTGTGTCTCTAAGGAGACCATTAAAAATGACATATCTTGGGAGAAGTCTAGTGAGCTGCCAATGGAAAAAAAGTACAAGTCCTGTGCTGTACTCATTTTGAGAAGACGCTGGAGGCAAGTGGGCTGTCTGTAGGATGGTGAGAGAGGAGAGACTTCTCAGAAAGCAGAGCAGTGGAAATCCAGTAGGCATGGAGAGAGAGGAGCTGAGGGACAGAAACAGGAGAAACAAGTTCAGGAGCACAAAGTAACCCAAAAGCTTTGCTGGGTTTCGTGACTGACAAGAACAAAAGAATCTGATTAACGTCAGAACTTTCATTCTTTAAATAATCAGCGTGTGGCCTATAGTGCATAGTAGACTCAAGTCACAGTAAACACAGCCGAACAATGCACAGAGAAGAAATATTAAAGTTGTCTCACACCCTGCCATCATTAGTACTCACATTCCAGAAAATCCAACAGCGTCCCATGCTTGTTGTTGTTTTTTGGCAGGAAGAGGCTGCAGCTGCAGTTTGTTCAGTGAGGTCTTTCTGTATTTCAAGATCAGTGTAGTTAAATTAATGGGGGTCCGGCCTCATTTTCCTTCCTAAGTGTAGCCATAGGGAAGGACAGGTACGTGCAAACCATTCAGCATGGACACTTCCATGTGTTTTCTATTACAGCTGCTTGAGGGGATTTCACTTTACTGTGTTTTGTAAGAAAAAGAGAAAACATTTTTCACTTGCTTCTTAGCTATTTCTTTCTTTTTTTCTTAACAGTAAAGGCAGGTAAGCCCTGTCCATGCCAGAGAACTGGGGCTAGCAATCATTACCGGGTGTTCAGAGATTTTTCTGCTATTACTCACCAACGCCATATGGTTTTAAAACAAGAAATCTAATCTGGAGAAACTACTGTAATAATAATAATCATTATCATCATCATCATCATCATCATCATCATTATTATTATACCATAATGGCACTAAGAAAGCTGTTTAATGTCAAGTAGCTATCCTACGAAGTCAGCAGGAGGAGAATTTCCATTGGTAAATTTTGATCATTCTCAAATGAAAGATTCCAGTCATTTTGTTGTCAAGAAAATTAATGATGCCAAGGCTCTGACCTTCAGAAGGTTTGATCCATGGAAATACAGGAAATAGTCTGAGCATAATAACAGTTTCTTTAGGAGTGACTGGGAGTTTTACTCTTATGACTTGTAGCATGAGTGTCAGGAGTGAATGCCTCCAGGTATTCAACAAACACTTTCTGAGGGCCGTGTGCAGAGCAAAGCGGCCTCTGTGCTGCAGTGAAGACATGCACGCGCAGCTAGCTACAGGACAAAACAGTAGAAAAGTGTGATGATACAGACAGCTCTTCCTGATATTTTCAGAAAAACTGAACATCGAAGTTATTCCGTTATGGATGGAGATTAGTGATTTAGTTTGGTGATTGTAGATTAACTGTTTTGTACCACTTTAAATAAAATGCTTTCTGAAATTCCTTCAGATTTAGTGTAATATCAGGAGTTGAACTTTGTCTCCACTGTATATCTTAAACATTTCCGAACTTTCAGCAATCTATGTGGTTTCCAGAATCAAGACTGACAGTAAAATCACTTCCTGAAAGTTGTGTTGAAATTTCGGAGGCCTCATCATCCTTAACAGTATGATCTAATGGCAGATTTTTTTCTGATATAACAGATTGTCCCTCCCCTTTTCCTTCTAAATCATGTAGGCAGCCATTTCCCTCAAAATGCAAGTCAGGAAAACTTGCTGCACCCTTGGAGCCTTGACCACATGCCTACCTGAAGTGTGAGAGGTGCAGAGATTCTTAAAATATTGTATCCATCCAAGAATCCAGCAAAAAAAAATGTGATCCCTGCGCAGAAATGAACATGTGCACACCTCTGGTATTCCATCCACATTTACCAGCTCCTAGAATAAAGGGCTTTATTGTACAGGAAGTACTTTCTCATAAACGTCACTCATATTTTTTAATAAATATTTAAACTTTTTAGAGCATTAGATCCATTCCTTAAAGTTGGATTATCAGTCCACAAGTAAGTTACAGCAAGCGTTCTGTGCCTTGTCCTCCTCTGTGTGCTTTTGTTGGGAACACAACCTCATTTCACTCTTTTGACCTACATGTGAACTCCCAAAGTCTTCCTGAGTCTCTTACAGGTTGACATCCAGCTATGCCAGCACCATTTGTTAAAGATGCTTTCACTCTTCCATTGTATACTTTTAGCTTCTTTGTCAAATATGAGGTGTTCATAGGTTTGTGGATTAATATCCGGGTCTTCGATTCGATTCCATTGGTCAACATCTCTGTTTTTATGCCAATACCAAGATGTTTTCATTACTGTAGCTCTGTAATAGAGTTTGAAGTCAGGGATGGTAATGCCTCCGGAAGTTCCTTTATTGTATAGGATTGTTTTGGCTATCCTGGGCTTTTTGTTTTTCCATATAAACTTAGTTATTGTTCTCTCAAGGTCTGTGAAGAATTTTGTTGGGATTTTGATAGTGATTGCATTGAATCTGTAGATTGCCTTTGGTAGAATTGCCATTTTTACTAAATTGATCCTACCAATCCAGGAGCATGGGAGATCCTTCCATTTTCTGGTATCCTCTTCAATTTCTTTCTTCAAGGTCTTAAAGTTCTCGTCAAATAGATCTTTTACTTCCTTGGTTAGTGTTACCCCCAAGACACTTTATGCTATTTGTGGCTATCATGAAAGGTGATGTTTCTGTGATTTCCCTCTCTGTTTCTTTATCCTTTGTTTATAGGAGGGCTACTGATTTTTTTGAGTTGCTCTTGTATCCTGCCACATCACTGAAGGTATTTATCAGCTGTAGAAGTTCTTTGGTAGAGTTTTTGGGGTCACTTATGTACACTATCATATCATCTGCAAATAAGAAAAGTTTGACTTCTTCCTTTCCAATTCGAATCCCCATGATCTCCTTATTCTGTCTTATAGCTATTGCTAGAACTTGAAGCACTATATTAAAGAGATATGGGGAGAGTGGACAGC
>PVIU01023495.1:0-27370 GCA_004026605.1 Ondatra zibethicus
GGGAGTTCAAATGTACTTACTCTACTTAGAGGATAATGTTCCTCCATAGGCCATCAAACAAAAGCCTAGTACCAGATGTGGGCTATTTCACTTCAAATTGTTAGTCAGAGAGATTTTGCCAGAGATGTTCATAACAAAAGAGGTTATTGTCAGTGGTTTTTGGTTGACCACCATAAAGTGATCATAACAATCTACTGCTGAAGATACCACACACTTTTGTTGCAGTACATGGGGAAGTCAATGGGGAAGTGCTAATGGGGAATTGTCTTCCCTGCTGGCAAGTTTTCATAGTACAGGAGGTACTATGCACACTGCTGGGGTGGGAGAATCAATATCTTACCCAGTTGTGAACTCCAGGTACTGCAGGAAAGACCAGTCTGGTAAAGACATAGGTGCAATCGTGGCATAAATGGTATATAGGCTATGGCCATGTTGATGGTGAATTGACTCTAGGAGAGTCTTTCAAAGAGTCCGTATGACCAGTTGTCACTACAAGTGTAGTGTAAATAAACCTCTTATGAATCACTTATATCAGTAAGTTTTCTGTGATTTCATTCATGATGTAATAGTTGTAGATAGTTCCTAGGAAATAAGCCAGAGTGCCCAAGATGAAGTTTCTGGTGGAGAGAGGAAGAGAAATATTACTTAAGAAATCAAGAGTGTTATAGCCATTCATCATTGCATCTGATACCCATGACTAAAATGTAAACTGGTTTGCTCTAAGAAGAGTGAGAGAGAGAGAGAGAGTCTTCAAGCTATTTGGTTTCTACCATGTTTATTTACATGAAAGTCTGCAATTACTGAAAAGTGTTCACTGCCTCCAAGATGGAGGTAAGAGCCTGCTCAGCAGAACTAGAGCATAGCAAAGGTGAAGCAGGCCTCGAAGTGTGGGCCTCTGCTCCTCTGTGATGATAGATGGGAAACACTGACTTAAAAAAAAAAACTATAGATACTTTATTTTACAGCACTGAGTCTCTGTTTTAACAAAAAGGCCAGGTGTCAGAGATACTTGTTTACTCATCTAAAGTGATGCCATTTATAGCACAAGGACACACAAGAGGCCTATCAATTAAGAACTTTCACGTCTAGACAGTAATAAAGATTAAATACTCTTAAAGTCCCTTTATTATAAAGGAAATACATTCAGGAATATAGAATTTTTAATGAATTTCTAGAGCTAAGTAAGTAAGAATGTAATAAAAATGATGAAAACAGTGAGATAAAACAGAACTACGAATTACTTTTCCAGGCAGATGCAAAACAAACAAACAAACAAAGACCCTTTAGTTTTTGCCACAGACAACTACAAATACCAGCATTGCAACAAGGGGTAATGAGAGAAGCTGAGTAAACAAAACACAAAGCTTAGCCGGCAAGCGTCAAAAGCAGAATCTGAGATTCCTGCTAGAGTCAGGATGTGAAAGGTACAAGTTGCTTACTCAGTCTGAATAGCTGAAAGAGACAAGACGCATCATGCTAACCCCTGAATTCTGGAAGGATGTCTGAAGTTTGCGCTATAGGAAGAAGAGAGATGAGCACAGAGTGGAGTGAGATAAAGGAAGGACTGCTGATAGAAGAAGCTGATTAACAGGCTGGTTACCCTTACAGCCTCCTATTGCTGGTATGTTATCATGATAATGGTGATGATGCTGTGCCATGGTGAGGTCTGAAATCACAGAAACAGTGTTGGCTCTCTACATGTAAATTGGAAGAGCAAGAACTATGGTTTTGTGTGTGTGTGTGTGTGTGTGTGTGTGTGTGTGTGTGTGTGTGTGTGTGAAAGAGAGAGAGACGAAGAGAGAGAGAGATTTGGATGAAGAAATGAACTTTACTTCTTACATATAGCACAATTTACATGATAACTAATTTAAAAAATGGACAGCAGGGCTTCCAGTATACTAAAAGGAGACAGCGAAATAAACTCATTAAAAATCAAATGTAAGAAGAGGGTTGAAGGGGAGGGGAGAGGCCTGGAGGGGAGCAGAAAAAAATGTAGAGCTCAATAAAAATCAATATATAAAAAAAATAGCAAAGTTGAGTGTGGTGGTTCATGCCTTTAATTCTAGTATTTGGTAGGAAGAGGCAGCTGGCTCTCTGATTCAAGGTCAGCCTGGTCTATGGAGTGAATTCCAGGAGAGCCTGGACTACACAGAGAAACCCTGACTCTAAAACTCATAAATAAACAAACAAACAAATGAATGAATAAATAAAAGTACAACAAATGGGAATGTTACAGAAAAAAGTAGAAATAAGGTCAAATTCAACAATGTTCACACATTTAAACTGGATAATCCTCACACTCTAAAATTTAGTAAAGACCAAACTTTAGCTACTGGTGATTTTCTGGAGGTGGTGCTGCTTCCTGGAGGAAGTACATGCAAAGATGGAAAGCGCAAGGTGGGAAAAGCCCTACCAAAAGAAAGTGAAAAAAGAGCCGTTGAATCATGTAGATTGATTTTAAGATAAAACAATTACACAATAATGCAAGGTAACACCTTGGAAAGGCATGAAACAGTTCTAGATTTTGGTGTTTTTCAGAAAAAAGCACAACACTTCCCTAAGATTTTATGGAATCATGGCAAAATATGGTATGAAAATGCTATTATCTTATTACTTGTTTACAGATGAGAAAAGTTAATGCTTGGGAAATGTAAAGAATAAAAAACAATTTACACACAACCACACATCAACATTGATAATTAAAGCAATGTGATACTTAAAATAAGTGACCTTAAAAATAAATAAATTTTGAAAGAATTGTTCATGGATCACCTTCTCTAAGTGAACTAAAACAAGTTTTTTGTAGAATTTTTAAGCTTACTTCTAAATATTTTATGTGCTAATAAAAATTCATAAGAGAAAAGTTTGGTATATTTAACATTCTAAATATTACATAACTGAATTGTGAGTTTCAGTAAAAAGTGTGGGTTTCATAGAAACTGATAACATCAAATATTTATTTTAAAAAAAACAATTAAGAAAAAATAAAAACTTAAAAGTTAGAGATATAAATGAATGAAATAAAAGCCTGAACCATATAATATAGGACATAGAATAAAAAGACTCAGAAAGAGAAGGACCACAATTGGAGAGCAAGCACATAAGAATGCTGCACATGATGTGGAAAAACGTGGAGTTAGAGATTAACTTTGGAAATTTAGGAAAGATAGTTCATAAAAATTGATGCTCAAAACTAAGAAACCTAAATAGTACAATTATATTCAAACAAATCATTTTGATAGATAAAATTCTTCTCATGAAGACCTTCTAGGTCATTCCAAAGTTATGTTCTAAAAATCCCAAGAAACAAATAATACTTTAATGAAGAAAGAGATGAGAGAAGAAGTTTTAAACAAATATATTTAACTAGGTTTTTTGAACCTGCACACCTGATCAAACCAAGTTGGGAAAGGAAGTGAGGTCAGGAAGAGGAGATGTGCAGGAAAATTCCTTTGCCCTTGTGGCATGAGAACAGAAGCAAGGAAGGCATCATTGATTTCAGTACCTTCTCCATCAGCAGTCTGAATAGTAACTAGACTCTTCATTTTAATGTGCTCATCACTAAAATTCAATAAGAAGCAGAGATCCAAAACAGAAATTAGAAAAAAAAATCAATGTTCACATAAAAAAAATCCCTGCTTTTTTTTTTTGGAACAGATGCTTCCTCCCATTTTGAACTATCTGAGAGGTAGCTGCAGTAAGCTTTGAGTTACTCCATTACTTCCAGTGTACCTAAGGATGGTTTTCCTATGGAAGAAAACTAATTCCATAAAGCCTTTTCATCTGTACAGTTTTAAACATGAGCTTTTCAGTTAGACTCAGATACATTAGGAACAAATAATAAGTCTTCTACCCATAAGAGAGAATAAAAAGGATGTGACTCCTTTTGGCTTTAAACTGAAAAAGAACTGTGTTCTAATCAGAAGTCATAAGTGGGATGTACATCACCATTCTGGAAAATCCCAAGGTATGAGTTAGACTAGAATAGCTATAGAATGGTTCAAATGCTATAGGCAGTAGCAGGCAACACAACAGAGATGAATGGAAAGGATAATACCTACTTTAGAGTAGAATTAATGGAATATATGAGAATGTTATGCTAATTCTCATGCTGAAATATAATCCAATTAGAATTTTTATGTGTGCTTGTGTTTATATGAGTGTGTGCATATATGTGTATATGCATGTATGTTTATATATGTGTGTTTGTACATATATGTATGTGCATGTATATTTATATATGCATGTACATATATGTGTGTGTATGAAATATGTGTGTAGTCATATTTGAGTATGTTTTAAAATTGGTTAATTTTATTAACAGTAATTTGTTTTACACACTGGGATTGGTCTCTACTTTCTGATAATTGTCAAATGAGATGGTTAAGCTTCACTGTCATCACACTGGGTTTGTAATCACCTAGAAAACTGAAAACATTCCCAGACAGGGAGAGAACCACAGTGAGCATCAGGAGCACCATTTCATTGGCTGAGGGGCAGGTAGGGAAGCTTAAAAGGAGAAAACTGTCAGAAGGTGTTCATTCCCTTCTTTCCTGCTCGCTGGATGCCAAAGGCTGTTCTGCTTTACTGTGCCATGGGCTGTTCTTCCCCTCCCATTCCTTCTCCACCATGGTGGAGCCAAACCTCCAACCAAGTAAATCATAATGATGTTGGATTACCCTCTGTATCCTATGAATATGTTTTATTACCATTGGTTAATAAAGAATCTGCTTTGGCCAATAGCAGGACAGAATATAGTCAGCCTGGACGAGATAGAGAGGGAGAGAAATAGGAGTCAGGGAGACTCCTTATAGCTGCCAAAGGAGAAGGACACTGCCATAATCTTACCAGTAGTCCACAGCCTTGTAGTGATACATAGGTTGATAGAAATGGGTTAATTTAAGATACAAGAGCTAGCTAAGAATATGCCTAAGATATTAGTCAAACAGTGTTGTAATTAAAATATAGTTTCTGTGTGATTATTTGGGTCTGGGTGGCTGGGAAACAAATGAGCAGTCTTCACATACTGTCTGGGGCATGGATCCACATAAGACTTAAAAAAGCTTTAAAAAAAAAAAAAGAGGGCTTCTAGACCCAAAAAACAGAAGCCGAGTTCAGTTTCTTGGCAATTGCATTTTTTTTCCAGGTAGGCTATTTTTGCTGGCAGTGAGCAGAGGAAGTGCTCCTTTAGGAGAAGACTTCCTGACTCAGCATTAGCTGCAAAGACTGCATGGCTTCTTTAAAAGATAGCTTCCTTGTTCATGCTGGTTGCACAAATAGCTCTGGCTCTTTTGGGAGGTTCTGCTCTTAAGTGGGGTTTGTGAATGGTGTGCTACTAGTTGCATAATGGTGACATAGACCTGCTGTTTCCCTGGAGCTGGGATGGTGAGCATGACTCACAGATGCTGTGAACATACCTCTGCCATGTTGGATGGGGTGGAGTCAAAAGACAGGGATGCAGAGTTGGTTGTAGTCATGACTGCTTAGCATTTAAAAACAAAAGGCTCTTCTGGTCAGATAATGATTACAAATATGCAATAAAGACAGATTCAGACAAAAATAAACCTTTGAATGGGTCACAGTGTGTTTAAAAAGTTGACACAGGCTTGGGAGATAGAGGAAAAAGAGGACAGACAGTCATAGATTAAAAGAGTAAAAATAATAAAATAAATATTAAGAAGGAATAGAGTTAAAAATAAGCTAAATAAAGATGGAAAATGCACAGAGAATCTGGATTATGTATATTATTGTGTTGTCTTTGAATATTTGACTGTTAATGAGCTAAATGCAGAGAGACATTTGATTGTGGAAGCTGCTTAGCTAAACCAACATATGTATTTTAAAGGTATCTTGACTTCAAAATTTAGAAAGGAGGTTCTGCTTTTGTTTTCACAAAAGATGAGAACCTGTGAATTCCTTCCAGGCTAATGTGGTTTGATGGAGAAAGACAACCCCCCGCCCCGAAAAGACCTCTGTTAATCCTAAAAATACTTCACCCAACAAACAGCAGGAAGCAGTTTGGAGAAAACTATGTACACATTTCCAAAATGTGTTTGCTTTCATTTAAAGGAGGATACAATATAGAAATGAATACTTTACATTGGTATGGATGGATCTTGATCTATTACTACAAATTTAAGGTTGATTATGTTACACTGTGTATATTTATTTCTCCTTTTTAAGGTATTGTGTTTGTGCAGCTCATTTAAAAATGTAATGTATAGTTAAGAAATACAAATTACGAGATAGTCATCTATCATAATCAAACTTCAATTTTCAACACTTTAAAGACCTACAGAATATGGCATTTAAAATGTTTTAAGAACTTAGACTTTTCTCGACAGTGAGATATATCTGCTTCTGGAAGCACCAATTACTTCAGAGAGGTTGACTTCTGAAATGGAATTTGACTTCAATGTGACAAAACTAGCCATTTAGGCAAGAAACTGCTCTTGCCTGGACTGCTTGATGGTATACTGAAAGAACTGTACATGTAGGACCCACAGAAAAATGACTGCTGAATTTGCTAAAAGAACATTAGACAGTCCTTCTGGGTTTCTGCTTCATGAGAGAGTCTTCCAGACATTCTGCAGGACAAAGAAGAAAATGATTGACAAACTGCCAATATAGGTAAAACAGTCTTTCAAATTTTCTGCTTCATGGAAAAGTTTGCCAGATACTATTTGCTTGCAGACTGAGGATGGATTCCCCAATATTACAAAAGAACTTTGAGTGATGGTCCAGGCAGCAAGATGTCTCTGTCAATTCTAATTAATGTTTTGGAGGTTGCTTACAATGCACTTCCTGTTTATTTAGGAAATATTATATCCTTCAGGGGTCTTTGAAGAATTTAAGACAGACAGTTATAGCTTTCCTTACTTATGATAAAAGATAGATATGAACCTTTAGACTCATAAAGAAATATTGTGACTGTAATTCTTGCTTGATATCTGTTTTATTATATGTAATTTTTACTCTGTTAAAGTTAAAATCTTCCTTTTTACTTAGACAGAAAAAGGAAGATGATGTGTAATTCCCCTCTGTATGCTATGAATATGTTTTATTACCATTGGTTAATGAAGAAGCTCTTTGGCAGGGAAGAATCTAGTCAGGCTGCAAGAGATTACACAGAAAGAGTAGCAGAGTCCGGTAGATGCCATGTAGTTGCCAAAGGAAAAGGACACCACCACAGCTTTACTGGTAGGTTGCAGCCTTGTGATGATGCACAGATTAATAGAAATGTGTTAAGATGTAAGAGCTACCTAGGAATTTGCCTAAGATATTGGCCAAATAGTGTTGTAATTAAAATATAGTTTCTCTGTGTTTATTTGGGTCTGGGTGGCCAGGAAATGAATGAAAATTCTCTGCTTACACCCTGACTCTTCTAAAGTGATTCTGACAGGTATTTTAACACAAAAATATTCCACAAAAACTGCTAGAATTATAATACATTTCAAGAGTTTTCTGTTTGTATGTGGGAATGTTGAGGTGCTTTTGAGAATTATGGAACCATTATTGGCCTGGGGAGCTAGCATTCTGAAAAACTTCATGGACATCCCAGTTGTTACCAGTTATTACCTTTCAGGTTTCTTGCTTTGTGAATTCCAAGAATTCAGGAATAACAAGGTGAATTTTAGAGGGACGCTTCTTATAGATTCATAGATAGGATACAAAGAATGAGGAGGCATATTTAGAGCTTCTGTATAGCAAGAGGGATCTTAGAAAATGGAGTACCATTGGACTTCTAGTCTGGGGATTTGGAAAGGATTTATGGGATAAAATGTGAGAGAGGACTGGGAAAGGGATGAGTGGGTCAGTCCACAGCCCCAACCAAGTATCCTGTTTGTTCTTCTTGGTATTAATCAGGCAGTAAAATAGGCTGAGGAGTTCACTTAGGATAAAACCAAGAAGTAGTAACCAGAGCCTGTCCCTGTGTTCCAGGTCTCCAGCAAGGACATTCTCAGAACAGTGGACTTGGAATCCTCGATCTTACTGGACAATTTATAATTCTTGTTCACATAAAAATTAAATTAATGAAAGAGAGAAAGAGAATAAAAGCATGCAATTCTAATAATAAGAAAAATAAGTGTCCATCACCATAAACGTCATTAAGACTATGAGGAATATTATTCAATAAAAGATGTTTGGATGTCAGAATATAAGACAGTGGGTAAATGTATTAGAACACTATTCATTGTGTTTTATTTTTTTTACCCTAGATACTTCTACTTGTGAGTTAAGGTTATTTAGAAAAGGATTAATATTGACCTTTCTCCAATCAACACACAAGCACAGCAATAGAGTCAAACCTTCTACAGATGCCAGTGACCTATCTTTGACTGAACATTAATGCATGTGCATCTCAAGGTGCAAACTCAGTTGTGTTTCAAAGTAATGACTTACTGGACAGGGAAATTATCCTTGCAGGTGTATAATGGAGAAGGTCAGATTTCCTATGACAGAAATAGCAGTAACCTCATACTGAAAGAAGTTTTTGGGTTAAGGATGGCTGTTTTGTTCCAAATGCCAATCTCTGCTATTTTTTTATCTATAAACATTATGGCCAAAATTAATAGATTGTTTGAGATTGTTTATGACACGAGAAAGCATCCAACCATGTGAAATATACCAGTGTCTTAAGGTTTCAGAGTGTTAGGTAAAGACATGGTGTTCTGATATTGTTACCTTTAGAGACCACCAAGCATATTTTTCACATATGCTCATATATGTGATATACATTATATATTACAGAATGCTTTATATAGGTGGTACAGAGATGAATGGTTGCTAGGAGAAATTTAGGTTGGTGCAAGAATTATTTTAAGTCAAATTCAAATAATGATGTAATGTAGTGAAGAACAGTGAAGTGTATGAGGCTGGACATGTGACGATAATAGAGAACTAATATTGAAGTCTTTCCTGGGAGGTGGTGAAGGTATTTGAACCAAAAAAAAAAAAAACAGGAAATGGAGATAGGACAGAATAGGTAAGGAAGGAGGAAATGGTATCAAGCAGTCACGCTTGTTCTAATCCTATCTTGTATCCTGGTTCTGCAATAAATTTCTTGATTGCAACTGGCTGGGATAATAGCTTCTTTCCACACCTTCCCATCTTATCTACAGACTGGCCACTCTTGAATGAAAATATTCATTTTGAGTTCAGTGCAAGGCAGAACAATGGAGTCAGGCAAGATATTATATATAGTAGTAGGTATACATACTTCATAAAAAACTATCTCATCAAAGTATCTTGAGACCTGTTGAGGGAAGATTCATTGAAACACATAATTATAGACAGGGTCTTTCCTTTCACAAATGTATTCTACTACCCTAGTTTGCTCTCGGTTGCTATAATAAACACCCCACCCAAAGCGACTTGAGGGAAGGGATTTACTTGGTTTACACTTCCATGTCACCACCCATCACTGAAGGAAGTCAGGTGGAAAGCTCAGAGAAGGGGCTGGAGGCAAGAACAGATGCAGAAATACAGAGGAGGGATGGTTACTGGCTTGCTCTCAGTTTCACCTTCACCTGCCCAGGGGAGGTACCACGTAGAGTACCCCTCCCATGAGCTGGGTCCTCCCCTCCCCTCCCATGTTAATCATACAGCCCTCCCATGTTAATCATAAAGTTTGCCCCACAGTCTTGCCTGTGGCTGATCTGATGTAAACATCTTCTCAAATGAGGTTCCCTCTTCCCAGATCATCTAAGCTTATGTCACATTGACAAAAATTTCAACCAGCCCACCTACATAGATTAAGGTACGTATTTTACAAAAACACAGCCATATTATGTAACACAAATACCTTTGCTACATCTCTGCAGCTTCCCTTATCCCCTCTCTCCAACTAGGAACCATCCTTCCTCAGTTCATTCCTTTGGTAATTTATGCCAAGAATATGAAGTTTAAGTAAGTGAAGAAAAGAGCTAGAAATACAGATTAGAAAAGAGGAAGCACTTCACAATGTAGTTAGAAGAAAATTTTATCTTTACTGAAAAAAAGGAAATCATAAAAATACTTATAGACACAAAGAAATAGCCTTTCAAATAGATATTCATTCTATCTATCTATTTATCTTCTATATTTATATTTTCCTACTTTTAACTTTACAGTTTGGAATGGAATTGGGTATATGACTGATTTTCACATTTTACTTTGTATTATTTTTGCAACAAACATATTTTAACATTTTAATTTAATAAAAATACACATTCTTATGAAAGACATTGATTCACTGTATTAAAAACAAGTCCATGACATTCCCTTTTCCTTCACAAAAATTTATAACACTGCAAGCATAAAGGAGCCCAAGAGACCACCAGACCAGACAGGGCTGCATCTACTTCATGAAGCAGATGCTTGCATTTTCTTTTCTTTATGTTCTCCAGGAATGGAAAGAGTCCCATGGCAGTCTATTTTTGGGTTCAATTATCTTTCCTCTCTTGAAATTTCCTCCTCTGAAGAAATCAATTCCCCAAACTAAGAGACATTGTTAGTAAAAGATTATTTTTAGTTATTATTCTCAAGCATATGGTTTGAATGATGAAGGGAAAAAATCAAATATCTGATATGTGCGCCAAGCAGAATATTTCTCTTGAAGGATTTCCAAATGACCAAGCATCTGACCAAACTGAAGAAGGCTCCATGAGCAAACACAGAGGACTTCAGAATTCTGAAAGCTTTGCCAATTTATGGATGCCTAAGTGTTACACCAGCCCCCAATGGAGGTAAACAGTAATTCTGACCTAAGTAATCTTCATGTATCAGTAAAGAAATGTTAGACTCCTACAACTCATAACTTAAACCAGAGAACACATTAAAATCCTTAAATTTATTCAAGAATTCTCAATTTGGTGGGCTTTTCTATATCTAGGAAATATTTGGTGGCATTTTCTGCTTAGGATATAAAATGTCCAATAAATCAATCTCTGGTCAATGTATTACCACATCCAATGAAAAACTAAGGTAGATAAAAGGAAGTCACAAACCACTGAGGTCATCTTCGACCTGATCTTAAGAGTGTCATTCCTATTCAGACATAAGTCTCACTTGTGGCTAGTTTCATTAAAATGCCAGCACCAGATACTTACTATTGAACTATTAATTTTTTATAAAATATTTCCAAACAAAGTAGACCATCATAAAGGAGAAGCAATTTTCTGGAATTCTGTCCATATTGGAAACTATTCTGGGGGAAGTGCTTTAAATATACTTAATTACTTCTCCATCCCCATCTTTGTAACTTCAGCCTGCTTATTTTAAGTCCTCTTCCAAACTCAGCTAAACAGACAATTTTTATCTTTCAAGACAGAAAACAGAGATATATTTTCTTTTATGTTTTTACTTAAAAAATTATTTTAAATGGATACGTAAAACTCAAAAATCATATATTAGTATGATAACATGATATATATGAGTGAATTCATATATGTACTTGGTAATACTTAAATATGGTTCAATGTTTATAACTCTTCAAACATTCATTTCTTTATAGTAAAAACTTTCCTCCAGATTTTCAAAATGTACATCAAATACCCTTCATCTCAGTTGTCAATAATAGAAATATAATACTTACTTAATGAAAAACATCAAGGATTTATAACTTTTATAAAACATTGCTTTGCACTCTTTCCAAATACTCATTCTATTAGCATTAAAGTAGCTTGTTAAATATTTTACCTAGACAAATAAAAGCTACAAAATATGTTTCATAGTCTGAGGGGAGAAGTAAAAATCCCAGTTAGGGGGCTTAGATATGTACCAGAGCAACATTAGAAATAGAAGTCCTAAGAAATTGTTTCTTCCTGTATAATAGATCCAGATATTGTATTTAGGACAGGAGATGGACAGTGTGGTGAAATATTAGCCATTGAAGCCATAGAAGTATTATTTAGCAAGAGCTATTAAGATGCCCCTTCCATGTTGTATTCATATAAACTATTTCTTTTCATTTACTAGTTCTGCAGTTTGCTATGAGAGAAATTGTAGGCATTTTTCTCTGCATTTGATTTTCGGTACTATCTGGAGACAAACATGGTTGTCGCAAATAAGGGAGAGATGTAACTGGTGCTTAGTTGTTCGGGTTGGGCTGCTACTGAATAGTGAGTAAGAAAGCCCTTCTACCACACCAAAGAACCAATTATGCAACCTCGATGACAGTATTGCTCAAGTTATGGAACCTTGTACTACTATATCCAAGGTCTTGTAGTTTGTTTTTCATTGTCTAGGAAAAGCTCATTCCAGCATGCCCATGTCGAAGCTTCCCCACTTCTCTGCTCAGATGTTACCAATAGAGGTTATTAGTGTACTTCCAGTCCTACACACAAAAACCCAATGGCAGTCGCTGTGTTTGCCTCAGGGCATAGACTATATATGGCTTGTCTTAATCAATTAGCACTGCATCTTTTTCGGACAGAATCATGTTCATCACTTCATAAGATCTCAATAAACATGGGTAGTAAGAGTGAATGTGTGCAAATTTATATTCACTGGATGTATCATTTGTAATTAGCTGTTGTCAGGGTTTCTGTCCTACCCAGTTCCCACAATCGTTAAGTCCCAAAGAAATCACACAGAGGTCTACATTAGTTATAAGCTGATTGGCCCATTAGCTCAGCCTTCTTATTAACTCTTATAACTTATATTAGCCCATTATTCTTATCTGTATTAGCCACAGTACCTTTTTCAGTGAGGCAGTCACATCCTGCTTCTTCTGTGGCTGGGCAAGGACTGCAGAAAGAGCTTCCCTCTTCCCAGAATTCTCGTTGCCCCGCCTCTACTTCCTGTCTGGTTGTCCTGCCTATACTTCCTGCCTGACTACTGACCACTCAGCATTTATTTAAAATATAATTGACAGAATATAGACAATTGTCCTACACCAATTACCTTAGCTTCCATAAGAATTTCACGATTGTTAATCCTGCATTCACTGGGTACAGTTGCTGAGAGTTCACACTGGCAGAACAGGTGCTCTCAACAGGAGGATACTCTGGTTCTGCTGTGAGGCTTGAATATGAGATGTCCCCAAGTTTGAACACATTGTCCCAAGCTTGTAGTGCTGTTTAGAGAAACAGTGGAGCCTTTGAGGTAAAGCCTACCTACAGAAAGTGGATCACCAGGAGTGGGCTTGGGGATATAGCCCAGCTTCACTTTTTGCTTTCTCTCTCTCTCTCTCTCCTTGCTTGTTTGCTTACTGAGATACAATGTGACCAACTGCTTCAAGCTCCTGCCACCATGACTTCCAAGCCTTGATGGAATGAGATGACTGTGGGGCAAAATAAGGCCCTTGCTCCCTTAAGTTGCTTTTGTTTAGGTATTTTATCATACCAACAGAAAAGAAACCAAGAAAATCTTCCTTTTGAAATATCAGTCAAACCTTGCTTGAAAGATGACCACAGCTTCTTGTGGGGGTATCTAACACCTCACTCACATGGGTTTGCTTAATTCACTTCAGTGTTTGTCTGATCCTGGTGCTGTGCCTTCCGTGTATTGAAAGAAGAATGGTCAATCCCAGGGAAAATAAGAAGACCCCAGTCTTTTCCCACCAGTGAAAATCCATAATAACTATGGTTTTCAGTTCTGTAAATTGAAAACTTGACCAGACAGACTCTGCTTCTCTCTCGTCTTAGCTGTCATGGACATCCACAGAATGTGCATGAACACCTGACACATGATGGCCGTGAGGCTTGAAAGCCAAGTGTGCATTAAGAATGTCTTCCCATGTCTCAGGTGCTCACACACATTTTAAATTAAGAAACTTCTTTTTCTTAGCCATTTATAAATATAGTTCAAAGCTATTTGAAAAAAGCCACAGGCCGTTATTTAGAAACATAAAACAGGCACATGAACAAATTCACAGCAGGGTAACAATTTTCTCTTTCTTTTAACCTCTTTCAAATGCCCACTCAACACTCCTTAAATTACTCTTTGCAGAAAGTAAAGGCTATAGAGTTAAAACGGTGTCTCCGAACCACTGTGCTGTCAGGAACAAAGTAGCGAAATACACACAGCTACCTTGGTTTTCTGGCTCCTTCCGCCACGGCAGAACTGGTGAGGATCTTTGCACTTCTTGAGAACCCAGTGGAGTGTGGAGGAACAGTTTGTTTTTCTGCCCATATGGAAAAGTCCTCCAAAATATGTGTGACTTCCTCCTGTAGCAGAACTCCTGGGGCTTGAGAAGTAGTATTTGAACCTAGTCCTGTCAAGAGTCTTTACTCTTCCTTTTAAAATCTTTTTTTTTCAAAAAGGAAACAGATGACACAGTCTTTGAATGTCACGTTCCAATTTGGTTAGATTGAGTCCTATCAAACATCATTTATTCCCTTTTTCAGTTTCAAATGGAAAACTAAATACCACACATGTTTGTCTCTTCAATTCTTCAGATGAGAAAAGAATATGTTACCAAAATTATCCACTATTCTCCAGAATCTAGTGTCTCTTCTTACCAAAAAGTTGGTTCTTTTGTCAAGATAGGCTATCTTTCCCTACAGTTTAAGGCATCCCTGTAATCCCACATATAGGCATTATCAAGTAACCTTCACTTAATAATTACAAACATGCTTTAGTGCTCTGGTTGTCCACGGAAGACTTTCAGATACAGGGCTGTGTTTAGTAATCTCAACATCTTATCTCGCTCTAGACAGGAAGGAGCTGAGAGCCCCAGCAGCCAGGCTGCGGGAGTACATCAGTGGAGCTGGAATTCAACTTCACTCATTCTGTCTCTTCCTCTTGGAGAAAGGAATTGTCTGTCACTTGTTTTAATAGGCAATATAGTACTGCATTTCTCATTTCCTGAAGTCATTTTTGAAATGTTGCCAAATATTTCACATATTTCAAATTATGCAGAGATTATGCTGTTCAAGGTTGAAGGTGACAACTGATGAATTCACACATTTTACACTCTTTGGTATTTCTGTGGGATTTTTAGCTAACAATGTTTTTGTGGTAAGCATGACAAATTACAACAGTGACCTCTTTTCTGCTACAGTTGGTCACATCAATATAAAGCTATTAAAGATTCTTTAATCTTGGGAATCCATGTCTTCCCCAGAGAAGTGAAAAGGAGTGTTTCAAGGCTGCTTGGGCGATATAAATAAGATGCAGCAACTATGTAAGCATGTACCTGGTCCTGCTAACCAGAAGACAGGAAGCTTGCAAAATGGGACCAAAGTAGCAAGATTACAGAATTCTAGCCCGTGGTGCACACCATAAATTCTGTTATCTGATTGCAAAAACACCTTTAAACACCTATAACTGCTTTTAGGCCAGCTAGTTTTTTTTTTTTTTAAGGAATCCAGTTTCTTATTCCCATCTTGATATCCTGCCCATGGGACACAGACAGTAACTTCCAGGCTGACTTCCAATTCTCCAGAAGTAAGAGACACATGTCTTGAGGTCCTACATGATTATTTTAGAAGTATATTATGAGAGGAGAGAAGACCTAGCAAGACATTAAAAAAGTAGATGTACCACACATTTTACAATACCATGATAACACAATGAGCTATCTTTTCCTTTCCATTCATCTTCTACTCAGTCATCCATTTAACAAACAACATAACCAACTAGCTAGCAGACCACTTCATATCTGCTTCCTTCTTCCAATCTAACTTTGGACAAATCACGTGCCAAACTCAAACTTGAGTTTTCTGTTAAATTAGAAGTATAACTAGTACCTAAAGATGATGTGGGTGATATGGAAAAAAGAAAAATCCATATAAACGTTTAGCATATTAGAGTATTTCACAGTAATTGCTCAGTAAATAGACATTTCGTGAAAGAGTGACAATGACTTAACACAGCACCTTCTATTGTAAGTCTGGTGCTGTTCTAAGCATCCAGTGCACAATTGTGGTCAAGGTCAACTATAGTTATTCTCTGTTCTGGAGGACTTTAGGCCAGCAGCAAAGGCAGATGTGGAGTAAAGAGATGCATGTCTTATTATAGTGGCACTAAGCCCTTTTGGTCCTAGAAGTCGCTAAATGCAGGTAGAACCCTCAACCACTCCCTGGACAGTTCGGAAGGGTGAATTACTGCCTACAAGCTACCACGTTTCCGACCGGTTTCTTCTTGGTTTTTTTCCCTTTATGTTTCTACAGTATCTGCTACTTTTCTCATTGTGACACAGTGAGTTTTATTCCAGTCCAAGTCCCATGAGGTTGAGGCCAATGATTTACTTTTGCTCATGGTTTTATTCCCAAGGCCTTGTATTATAAGATGGCCCATTAAAAACGAAGAAAGAACGAAAGAAACAAATTCTGAATAGACAGAGATGAGAGAGGGTCAAGTCTGAGGCAGGCTCTTACATATTCTTCCTTTTTATTTTTTAATTAATGTTTATACTTTTTATACTATAAGAATACAAGAAATATATTGCACTTATATTGTAAGCTTAATCTACTCTTAATTTATTTATTTATTATATTAAGAAACAAAACATGGCCTCTGGAATAACTTGTAAGTGGGTTTTGGTTCCATTCTTGTACATTCTATATTAGCTCTGAGCAATTTATTTTCACCATAATATTAATAGTTATGGTGTTATAAGTCCATCAGACATTTTGGTGTGTGTGTGTGTGTGTGTGTGTGTGTGTGTGTGTGTGTGTGTGTTCATGTAGAGACCAGAGGTTGATGTCAGATGCCTACCTCAATTGCTGTACAACTTATTTTTTTGAGACAGTGTCTCTCTCTCACTTAACCTGGAGTTAACCAATTTGACTAAACTGTGAGGCCAGCAAGTCCTAGGGAATCCCCCATTTTCATCATGCCCTATGCTGACATTGTTAGCATAACCACCAGGGGCTGTTTTATTTTTTTATGTCAGTGGTGAGGATGGGGCTCAAATTCTTATAGTTTCAAGGCAGGCACTTTACTAACTGAGCAATCTTCCTAGTCTCCACCTAGTTTTACTATATACTTTGTTATATGACATAGCATGTGGAGAAATGTCTGCATACAGTATCATTTTACCAGTCAGAAGAATTTTCATAAATTAACACAACAGTTTTTCCACTAAAATTGCTCAATTTAGTCACTTAATAAGGAAAGGCAAAAGGATGCTACTTCAAAAAGTATTTCTCAACAAGTCACCAATTACTTCCCTGAAACTTCCAAGTTTAAATTATTCTGGATGTATTTCATACTTGACATAAAGCTGTAAGCAAATCTGGGTTGAATTTGACATTTCATTTGTGAAAGTTATAAAATTAGTTTTATTAGCTGCAAAACTAAGTCCTCTAACATGATGGTGCTACAAAGAGTCAGTGTGAGCTAAACAGTAGTTCTTAGTAACTTATCAATACATTTATCATAGCCACATATTTAAACATTTGAAGCATAGTAAGGAATTTATTCACACTGTAAGCAATTTTAGGTAGGTATTGGATTATCAGATTCTGTAGTGTCTACAAATCTCTTAGGCTCTACAGATAAAGCAGGATAACTATGTATATTTGTTGCAAGGGAGAGGGCCTGCTTGTTTTTCCCAGCTGCCTAGCTATAATAACCACACAGAAATTATATTAATTAAATCACTGCTTGGCCCATTATTTCTAGCCCCTTATTGGCTAACTCTCACATCTTGATTTAATCCATTTCTATTAATCTATATATTACCACATGGCAGTGGCTTACCGGGAAAGATTCTAACTAGTGTCTGTCTTAGGTGGAGGATTCATGGCATCTCCCTGGCTCCGCTTTCTTCCTCCCAGCATTCAGTTCTGTTTTTCCCGCCCACCTAAGTTCTGCCCTATCAAAAGGCCAAGGCAGTTTCTTTATTCATTAGCCAATGAAAGCAACAAATAAACAGAAGGACCTCCTACACCATATATTAAATGAAAAGCAAATCTAGGACAGATTTAAAATGTACATATCCATTTTGAATCATGATACAGGTAATCGAGAAGAGGGCAGAACAGCAATAAGATCCTTTGAACATCTTTCACTTTCTGGAATGGCTTTTATCCTCCGTCTGTTCTATATGATCTACAATGTCTAATTTTTTCGGTGGTCTGTTCCATATGCTTTTATATAAATATATCTGTATATGCTGTAAATTATACTTCTTTGCAAAATAACATTGTATTCAGAATGAACTTATCAAGTTGGCTGAAGGACCAATTGTGTGGCAATGTTATCTTTTATTTCCTGTATATTCCTGATAACTTATTGCAGTGGGGTTGGAAAATAAATAATTGCTATTGGATAGGCTGCTTAGCTTTTTAAAGTTGTTAAAATTGTCATAGGCATTTATATCAGAAAGTATGTGTACTTTGGAATAAAGGGGGGATTATGGGGAAGACAGTGAAGGATTTAATTCATGAGCTGGAGCTAGGTTTTAGGATCAAGAGAAGTAATAGCTGATCAGAATGGACTTTGGATAGACATGGCCAGCAGTCACTGTGGGGACTTTTACTCTCAGGCTGTTGGTTGCCAAATTAGTCTCCCTCCACTAACGATCCTCAAGTTAGCTTTGGTTAATGAACTGAGGGGAACTGCAGGTATCTCTGTCTATTAACTGCCTTCCCTAGCAGCTCTGTGAGCTTGCACACTTTCTCTTGTCCCAGAATCTGATGGCAGCCATTGCAGGGGCCTGCTGTGAGGCACATTACAGAGAGACAAATCTCAGTGAGGGGAAGTCTCATTTAAGAGCCCTTTCCCAAGTCAACAATCACATACTTTAGGCTTTAATTAAATACAGAACCAATTTTAGGAAGAGGTTGGTCACTCCTGGACAGGAAGATCGCTATCTACTCTGGTAGCTGCAGTTATGGGTTCATCTCTACCTGTCTAGTGAGGTGCTAAGGGCAACATTTTATCAAGACTCAGGAAAGGAAATGACACTCTAGTTCTCTTGAAAAATTTAATAGCTCAAAATTAACAAAGAAAAGGAAACACATACATAAATTTGCATATATTTCCTAACCAGACATATACATATATCCAAATGTAGTTTCAGATAGGCCACACTATAAATTATCAATATAAAATTACTTTTTATTTTAAAATTGCTTTCATTGCTATTATATTTTATCATGTGTATTTGAAGGGTGCCTTGGTGCACATGCAGATGTCAGAGAATAACTCCGTAAATTTGATTCCCTCCTTGTACCTTTACATGGGTGCTGGAGACCCAGCTCATGTTCCCAGGCATGTGCAGCAAATGCTGTACACAGAGAGCCATCTCAGTTAGATTTCCTTTTCAATTAAACTTGTTTTATTGCATAAAGATGCAGGTTGATGTCAGGAAGTGGTGGCACAATCCTTTATTTCCAGCACTTGGCAGGCAGACATAGGTGGATCTCTGTGAGCTTGAGACCAGGCTACAAAGTGAGTTCCAGGACCACCAGTGCTGTTACAAGGAAGAACCCTGCCTTGAAAGAACAGACAAACAAAAATGAACAAGAACAACAAAGACAAATAAACAAGCAAATTTGAAGAAACAGTTTGAAATCTACAAATATAAAATAAGAAGAATATTTCTGAGGTCTAACGTTTTCAGACTGTACACCTCTGCAGCAGGTATTTATGGTATTGCACTTTTAACTGTAAAGCCCAGGATACCTGTAGCAACAGATGCTTCACAAATGTGATTTACTTATTTGGTTTCACCCTTCCTCCCAAAACCTAGGAAACTGTTGTTTTCAATCAAACTTACTAATATTTATTTACAATTGTATCAATGCTTCCTTATATTTGTATCATAAGCAGCATAAGATTTACAGGTATACAAATGCCATGGCAAGTATGACATCAGCTTTCAATAGACATATGTTCCAAATTTTTCCTCAATGTTTTTCCAGGTGAAATTTTTTTCATCACTCTGAACAGTTTATTTTTACAGTTTCTACTCTGGAGCTCAGAGATTTTGGTTCATTTCTATGACTGACTTAGCTTCTCTTTAGTGGTAAAATACTTTTTGGAATAGAGTCTTCTATCCGGAGTTAGATTCATTCTTGAGCAAGAACCCTCAGGACATTCTGAAACTTAAAGCATGCTGGCTTAGAAATCATAGGTATTTTAGAAAAGCACACAGAACTCTCAATGAAGCACAATGTCAAGAAAGCTGGTCCTAAAGGTTGTAGTAGCAGTGATTCCCAACTCCAACTCCTACAGTGTGGAAAGACTAATGTCATGTGCAATCACTGTGGCTCCTCATGGAGTGGTAGCACAGCTGTCTCTCACCATTACCTGGTTTCTCAAGCCTATAGGATCTGCATCAATTGTACTAGGCACAGGAATAATAATGCCCTCCCTAATTCCCATGTACTTCCTCGTTTCCACCGAACACCCATGCAGGGGTGCCAGGTCAGGAAACACGTAACCCTGGAGCTCTCTGTATGATTTCTAGGCAGCTCAGCATGTCCTAGGGAGCTTCCTCCTCCCATAGTTGTTTATGGCTTCTATAACTTTGAGGAGGGACTCTGAGTTTTGCTTGTTTCAGAAAATTTCTGAGACTTGTATTAGTTTGCTTTCTAAGTCTCGAGCCTCACTACTTCCTTCCTGGAGGGAAAGGAGAAAATGTTTCACATTGGAGGAAACTTTTGTACTATGCTTCCTCCATTCTCCACCAATCAGATAGAGGAAAGAGGACAATAAAACATAAACAACATTATGATTTCTAGGGAGGAGATTCTGCCCAGATAACCTCAGTTGGAGAGAGGGATCTGGGTATTAAGGCATAATGTGTAAGAACCAGATAGGTTGCTGATAGTTAACAGTATCTCAACACCAGGTTTTAGTTTCTCTGGGTTTTAAAGGGAAGCCCTTTCATTCCTGCAAGGCCAATGTCATGCTTACCTCTCAGACCAGTAACTGTTTTATTATTATTTTATTATTATTATTATTACTATTATTATATTTATTGTTTGCTTCAAGGGTGCCATGGCATAGAAACACAGAAATTAATTTTCACTAAAGTTAAAGATACACAGGATTTTTTTACTTGAACTTGAAAGAAGGTGCAATTCATAAAGTTTCTGAAAATCAAGAGTGCTGTCTAGGTTAAGAGTATGTTAAATAATTATCACTTTTGGTTATAATGTTCCCAACTTAACATTTCTACCCTTAGTATCTAGTGCCTGCTGTGGAATAAGCCTTCACTATAAATTAATTGAATGCATGATTAAATGGCATAATGTTTATGAGTCATAGAACAGGTCTCTTATCAACCTACCTCAAAAGAATGAAAATTGAGAATACATCCTTGGGCTAAATTTACTGACATTTTGTTAACCAATTTTATGTATTCCTGACTAATTAATGAGTAATTACTATACCTGAGTTTATTCAAATTATTGAAAAATCACTTCAAAATTTTAGATATTTAAATCTAGGCATCCTTACTTCTAAACTAGGCAAGTAAAATATTTCTCTTTGAAATATTTTGATGGAAGAAGATTCAATGAGTTCCCTCAATAAATAACTCTAATATCTGAACAACTTATCTGATTATCTACTTTCCCTTGAAGCTATTTCTCCTTGTTCTGTCCTTGGTGGTAATAGAAAAGAGGTAATAACACCATCCACACAGCCAAAGACTTTTCAAGGTAAATTATAGAAGACACAATTTCCACTTGCAAAGAGCATACAATCTACCAAAGGAAAAGAACAAATGCATTAGCCATGCTTGAGTGAGAGAGATCTATTTGGAGTAAGGCTTATTAAATGATTCCTTATGTATGGCAGCACTCTAGGGTAAGGTCATTATTTGTCAGTGAAACAACAATACAACTCAGTCTTATATAGGAGAGAGGATGTCTCAGGTGTCCTGGTTAATAACTGAGAGGACTAGGGACAATGAAATTATTTGGGATCCAGTGTTTGGAAAGAAACACTTCAGTCTTATTTTAGCCACTGAAATATGGTCTCTCCTAGAGCACTTCAGGCTACATCCAACTAACTCATACATATAATCAATATGATTATAGGCATATATACATTTATTCACATATGTGCAGGTAAACAAATTTGATTAAGAGAAAAATCAAATTTGTTTACCTACAGTATAATTAATCCTCCCCATTTTTTGTATATTTGTCTTGATGCATAGTAAGCTGTGGTAGTATAGATTGTACATATACTTGAGGTGGCCACTATTAATTCAAAAATGTATACTAAATGTATTGAGTTGCTAGTTTCATTTCTTAGATCAAACTTATAGGTTAGGAACACTAGTCTTAATTTGGTAGCATCAAAGTCAACAACCATGCCAAGAGTTTCTCATCAGCCTCATAGGAAGACAGTGGGTAGTAATGTACTAGGAATAATGGTGCAAAAACCCAGAAGGCATTCCTTTAAGAAAATAACAAATTAATTTTAGCAAACAGAACCCCAAACTGGTGTTAGAGACCAAGTTACAACAGAAAATCAAATCTAAAAACTTCTAACTGCTCCTAAGAAACCTTCAAGGAAAAGGCCACTTCGTGCTATGTAGGAGGGTCACTGAAGCTACTGAAATGTCTTAGAAAGGAAGAGACAGAAGTCAGTGGATTCTGGCACCAACCACTAAGCCTCAATCTAAATTAGACTGGGTTTGACATTGACTTTGTTTGGTCTTTGTTTGGGGAAGGCTCACATCTGTTCAGAACATAAATCTGTCTAAAGTTGGACGAGTGAACACTTGGCTCTACAGCAATGCACTGAAATAGGAACAGCCTGACCACATTCCCAGCGCAGCCAGAGCTGATATCCAATCTTGTCATATTCATTAGTTTCATCTTTCTTTTTCTAGATAAGATCTAATAAGGGATTTGAATTTTCCATCTTTTTCTCCCTTTAGTAGACCTCTGATGGGGCTATTAATGAGTGAAATGGCCAGAGGGCAGGCAGCCTTAGAGAACAATGGATGAAACAGATGGCAAAATGAATTCACAAACTGGATAAGGCCATTTAATATCCACTCATCATTATGATTAAACATTCGGGAGGTGGATTTTCTGCACATTAACTTGACAGTACAATCAGAGACACAGCCTTTCTGCAGTTCGTTTAAACACATGTAGAATATGGAGCATGGACTAACTCAGCTGTTCTGAAAATTGCTCAGAGCAGCCCTTGGATCCTTACATGACATTTAGTTACCTAAACCAACAAGAGGCAGGTGCAGGCCTCTCCTCTAACCAAAACACACTACATTTTTAATGTATATATTTCCTTAGTAATGCTACAATCATATTAATTTCTGTCACATAAGAAAAAGATGCCATTGCCAAAATAAAGTTTGTGATCCTTGGGAAAGGCATAGCCTAAGGTCACCAGTGGTTTTACAGTCTGTGATTCTGCTCGGGACACCAACAAGGAGAAAATACCAGTGGTTTTACAGTCTGTGATTCTGCTCGGGACACCAACAAGGAGAAAATACTTCAGCTCACTGAAAGTAGCAGCAGATCCTTAGTCATCTTTCATGATCAGAATATAAATGTGCCTCCAGAGTTGCCATTTTCAAGAAAACAGGAGATAAATAATAAATTAACATTTGATTAAATAAACACATCTTAAGTGTATGGAAAATTCAAATATGTTTATATTTTTCTCTCTTACCATAGGGTATTAGCTCATCAGGGCTGTGATTCAAAACTAGCTATAGTATAACAAAATGATGGAGGACAGTACTTTGTGACGTAGACAGTGTGTATGTTCCAGTTTTCATGCACTGGAATTGGAGGGGAACTGTGGGAAGACAACTAGCCTACTCTGTTATTACTTCTCATTTTCTCCTTTATCCCTTTCCCCTGAGCATGACTCCCAGATCATTGGTTCCTGTAATTATGCTTTTGAATTTAAAATGTTCCACAGAAATTCACGTTTTTAAAATCATTTCATATTTTTATTATTACTGGGAAGACACTACTGTATATAACTGAATTTAAAGAAGCTAATTTTGTTATTTGTACTAAGTTAAAAAAATAAAAGAAAGAAAGAAACAAATGTAAATATCTGAACTTGAACTTCAAATTAAAATGATGGAGACAGTCAATCAGAGCCTCAGTCCTGAGCTGTACCCTGTGGTCATCAAGTTGGCAATCACGAGCCTTGGCTTCTTCCACAACTTCATTTTCAAAATGATGGTTCCTTCTAATAAGGATGCCATTTAGTTCCTTGCTTTGCATTTTGTGTTTATCTATTACAAATTTTTGTTTAGTGTTCACTATGAGAATACAAAAGTAAATCCTGTGGTTTTAATAGAGTTTTTCAGCCAACAATGACTTAACTGCAGAAACAAACAAAGAAGAGTGAAATTACTTTCCCTAATACTCTTAACTATTTGACCTCATGGTCTATATTTTGCTATAGTACAAACCTCTTGTTTTTAATAACTGCCCTCTTGTTTCCATTTTAAAGACAAAGGTGGTTTAACATGACATTACAGCTAAATCGAGTCATGTGCTTTACTAGTGAGTTATATTTTTGAATGTTTTATTTTTTGCTAATTTTATTTTTTGATGAACTATTTTTCCACCAACTTGAAGATTTCTCTTCAGTCTTTTTTTATAGGATAATTCTAGTAAAGATGAACTTCCTCCACTTTTGTTTGGACAGTCTGTATGACTGTTTCTGACAGGCAGGTTTGCTGGTTGGGAGTTTTCCCATCATAACTGGATCATACTATTCCACCATAACTGGTCTTCAAGTTCATAATATGTCTCAGAATAGTCTAGTTAGCATGAATATGTTGGGAGACTTTTCACCTTTCTGAAGCTGTATGTTAACACATTCCTCCCAGCTTACATGTTATCTACCCTGTCTCTCTATACAAGTTTCCTACATCTTTTTCATGTTGTATTTAGACTCCTATTATTTGAAAGTTGGTTATTTTGATGATGCCTCATAAACTGCATAAACTTTTTACATCTTTTAAATTCTTTTTTATGTTGATCTCTTCTGAATGTGTGGAGTTTGGATTTACTGATTGATTTGCTCGTCAGTTCTGCTATTGGTGCTTTCCATCCTGTTCTTCATCCCACTTATGGCATTTTGAAGCTCTGGAATTTCTATTTCACTTTTAGTATTATTGAAATCTTTATTAAAATTCTTATTCTTCTGGCACAGTTTTGCTTACCTTGTTGAACTAATACTCTGTTTCTGAAGTTTATAGAGGTTCCTTAAAATTATTATTTCCACTTCTTGGTAAGGTATTTTATATTCCTTCAAGTCTTTATCATCAGTAATTGGTGCTTTATGATGTCAGTTTGGTTCACTATATTTCCCTGATTGTCCTCATCTTTGATAGGCTGTGTGGTGCTATCTCTGGATTTAAAGAAGTAGGTACTCACTCCAGTCTTAACAGTCTGGCTTTGCTTCGTTAAGTCCTTCTACAGTTATTCTACTTTGAAATTCTGGGTGGGTAGATGGTCTAAGCTGATCCCTAAATCCTAGCTACCCACTCTGGTGAACATAGAATTCTCTTCTTGAAATGCTGGTTGCCAAAGCTCTCTGTTGCTGTGAACAGAATCAAGCCCCAATTTTCCAAGATTAGAGTTGTAACTGTTTGAGTTAATGAGGAAGCCTGTGATGCTAAATTGAAACCTAAGCCTCTGTGGTCCCACCTGGCAGCTAAATAAACTCAATGTTAAAATGGACTAATGTGGATTGAAGAGTTAATTGCTAGTAAGAAATAAAACTATGAATCTGCTGAAAAGGAACAGTGGTAATTTTCCATTGAATTGGCCTGTGCAATAAAGTTTTAGGTATTACTCCAAGCACAAGGATATCAAAAGCAAAAAGAAACATATTGGATTATATTAAACTAGGAAGATTTTACACAAAAAATAACCAATCAATCATCAGATTGAAGAAACAACCTCTGTAAAGGCAAAAAAAAAATGTCTAAAAACACATAATTGATAGAGGTTAATAGTGAATTATACAAGGTCAAACAACTCATCAGCAAAAAAAACTAAATTAATAAATGAACAAAGAAATACATGTATTTGTCTAAAGAAGACAGAAAAATTGCAACAGTATGTAAAAAAATATCTAGTCATTAATCATCACAAACATACAAATTAAAGCTGTAAGAGAAAAACATACTCTTTTGAGTAACTAGTATCAGAAGATGAATGTTAAAAGATATGAGCAAGTATTTACAGGAAGGGGAAACCTCTAAAGGGTATGTGATGTGGGATTCCCCTCTGTATGCTGTGAATACCATTGGTTATAAAAGGACTGCTTTGGACCTATAGCAGGGCATAACAGAGCTAGGCAGGGAAAACTAAACTGAATGCTGAAAGAAAGAAAGAAAGAAAGAAAGAAAGAAAGAAAGAAAGAAAGAAAGAAAGAAAGCAGGGTCTTTCATGAAGCAGAAACCCCAAAAGATCATCTCACCTTTAGGGAAGTTCAGCAGTCATTTTCTGTGGGTCCTGCATGTCCATTTTACACAGCATACCATCAAGCAGTCCAGGCAAGAACAGTTTCTTGCCCAAATAGCTACCCAACTCCATAAGGAGCCTCTTTAGTGCCTGTTATCCTCTTGAAGTAGATTGGTGCTGCCAGGAGCAGATGTGTCTCATTGTCATGAAAAGTTCTATGTCCTCAAAACATTTTAAATGCCATATTCTGTAGTCTTTGAAAGGTTTGAAGAATACCTATCTATCTGAAATACATGTCTGTACATTTAAAAAATCTAACCAACATGACTACACGCTTGACTGTTATAGACAATTATCTATTAACCTATATTTCCCAATTATACATTACATTTTCAAATGAGCTGCACTAGCACAATACCTTAATCAAGAGCAGAAATATACATATAGCACAATTGACCTTAAATCTGTATCAATAAGCCAAGATCCATACGAATGCAAATCTCTATAGCAGGTATGAAAATCAGTAAAGTCATTATTGAAAACAGCATAGAGAGTCCTCTAAAATTTATGAGTATTGAATTACCACCAAGAAATACTGTTTCTCTGGATTAACTATATGTATATATATATAATTTTTATTTTATTTATGTATATGTGTGTTTACTGCAAGTATTTCTATGTGCCACACTCACTTTTGGAGGGCAGAAGAAAACATTAGATCCTTTAATAGTTTGTAATGAACCAGATGGATACTGGGAATTAAATATGGAGCCATCTAGAAGAGGTTTTAACCATTAAACCAGCCATTCAGCTTCTATTACCTACTGTATTATTTAGAGTTTCTATTGCTGTGAAGAGACACCACGACATGGGAACTCTTATAAAGGAAAACATTTAATGAGGTGTCTTACAGTTTCAGAGGTTTAGTCCATTATCATCATGGTGGAACATAGTAACTTGCAAGCAGACATAATTCTAGAGCTGAGAATCCTACATCATAATTGGCAGGCAGCAGGAAGTAAAATGTCTTACTAGTTGAACATATGTGAGATATCAAAGCCCAC
>PVIU01023496.1:0-27349 GCA_004026605.1 Ondatra zibethicus
AAAAATGTAAGAGCAGCGACACATTATCAGATTCTGCCTCCGGAAAGCCCCGCAGCACCGCTGAGCAACTCAGCATACCACACCTGGGCAGATGGTGAGATCCCCTGAAACATAGCTGTGAAATTTGGGGAGCTTTGTGGATTAACAACATCAGAAAAGCCCTGCCTCGGAAAACCCAGCGCCCAACCTCTCCACCCTCTCTCTCAGACTGCGCCATCTCTCTCCTCAGGATGAAATCAAGGAAATTATTTTAAAATGCAGTAGGTCGAATCGTCAATGCAGTAAAGGAAGCGAACCCATTCAAATTAACAACGGTTCCTAAGGAATATGCTTGCTGCTGCAGGGTTAGATAAATGCCAACCCAAAGCTAGAGAAACCATGCCAAGGACACTCGCCAGTTCACTTATTTTATCCTCACTCAGCCAGTAATGGATGTCTGATGATTTGGCCGGGTGGATGTGGGTGGATGAGGAGCGATTTCTCTCCGGGCTGGACTAGCATCATGACCAGTTTCAGGACTGGGCTCAAAGAATGGCAGAACCGATGGAGCAGATTGACGGGGTGATTGTGTGTCCAGTTCCAGCCCCACCCCCGGACATGAACATGGTCTGGCCATTCACAGGGAGAAACAGAAGGCAGACCATCCTAGGCTACTGTCAGTGTTTTTGCTGAAGTCTGTACCCCAAAACTACTGCTTCAAATCTTTACGTTCTCGATGAGGAATTCGCTGAAGCAACCGTGCTTGACAGAAAACAAAAAAACAAAACTGGGTGGTGATCATCCCCCGCCCCCGTGTTAGCAGAAATAAGATGTGATGATGGCAACAATCATTGCTAAAAGCCTATCGTTACATGATTGATTGAGCACCCCAGTTCATTCTCTTCTATGGCCTTGATAGCTAAATGGTTATTTAATGAAGGATTTGGAAGTGCTGTTACTTCATATTCAAGCAACACGGAGAAAGTCTTCTTCAGATGTCCATCTTCATGGTGCAGTGCTGAGTATTTCCGAACAACTAATCGAAAGGATTGATTAGTACATCTAATCACCATGCAGGGATGTAGGCTTACAGACTAACGTGAACAAAAAGGTGGATTACCCACTGAATTATCACCACACAACAAAGCTGTGACATTCAAGTCTGCTTCTGTTCAAACCTGCTCTGTGTTTAATATAAATAATACCGAAAGACTTACTGATATAAATGTCCTATTTGTTAGCCAAAGGCTTTTGTAGAAACACAAATCTAATGCTGAGACTCAGAAGCATCAAACACCCTTGCCATTCTGCGTATTTTCACGGACTGTTATCGGGCAGCTAATGACTGCTCAGCTGGGCTCTGCCTTGCTTTGATGACAATTCAGAACTCCTCCACACCTGACATACCAACAAATTATTTTTTCCTGACAGTAGATAGTACAATGCATTATTCAACAGGACCCACATCACTAGTATAGAAAAAGATGCCCTGTGGATGTTTTAGAACTGAAAGAGACTTTTGATGGCTTGCTGGTCAAATAGAGAGAGTTAAAATTTAAGCCCTTTCCCTCAATTAATTAGGGGTAGACCCAGAACATGAAACCAGGTTTTCTGAACTTAGGATTGGTTTTACTTGACATCAAGATGAACGTGTGCCTTGTCGGGAACACATGTGACTCACCCATTTTTGTCTTATTTTGTAAATAGCAACAAACATACTCAGTTTGTTTTACTGGACATTTTCAAGTTCAAGTTCCCAAGTTCTCAGAAGCCTCATCAGCTCCTGCTCAAGGATGGAGCGAAAAGGCCCTACAGTCCTGACAAATCTGAAAGACAATCTGGAAACATCTTCAGAGCATCCTGGTGGCTGTGGGGACACCGTGATGCACCACTGATCTATGATTTAAAAACCTGGAGAGCTTTGCCAAGGAGATACTTCAGTGTGGGACACAGACATACTCTCAAAAGATTTCAAATTTGCATGCATTGGGGATGGGTGGAGAGGAGGAGAGGGCAAAAGATAGAGAGGGAGAGAGAGAGAGGGATGGAGAGAGGGAGAGGGGTGGGAGGGCATGCAGCGGCCAGAGGCTGACTTTGTGGAGTTTGTTCTATCTTCTATTTTTATGTGCCCTCTGGGACTTGAACTCAGGTCCCCAGGCTTGCATAACAAGTAACGTTACTCACTGAGCCATCTTGCTGGTTTCAAGACTTGTCCTACTAATTACACAGCTCGCATCTACCGAGTATTAACTATGTGGAATGCACTGTATCTTTCATGAAAAGAATTATCAGAGATGTGGGTGGGGTAGGAGTGGGATTGGTACATCCACTGCCTTTGAGTCTTAAGTTAGGTGGACCAGACTAACTCAATCAGGGTGATGGTTAAGACACCTAATTCCAGGGCAGAGGGTAGATGAAGACAGTTTTCCTTGTGTTTTCAATTGCAGTTAATTGAGGTTAAAATGCAATTCATTGCCCTCATAGAATTTCCAGAAAAGTGCTCTATGCATCCTAAACACATGTTCAGTATTTTTTTTTTTGAGAAATGGATGAATGAATCGGTGAGAATGATTGATAGGATTTAGTTACAGACTTAGGTGATGTCCCCAGTCAGGGATGACTTTCCTCTGTCAGGATAACATCCTCTTGTTTTAACCATGCTATGTGGTTGCTTAGTTACTTTCTCATCGTGGTAACTAAACACTTGGCAGCATTAGCTTCAAGGAAGAGAGGTCCATGTGGACTCATGGTTCAGGGAATATCAGGGTGGAGAGCAAGAAGATGGGACAGACTCAGACCACAGTGCAGTAGAAGGAACTTAAAGATGGTCGCACTTGCACTGGAAGATGGGAAACAGACTTATACCAGAAGAAGGGCCAGAGAATAGCCCTCCAGGTCTCTTCTTAGTGGCCTATACCTGAGGAAGGTCCTGTGTATTAAATATTCCTCACAATCTCCCCAAGAAGTGCCTCCAACCAGGGACCAACTGTTTAAACATGGAAGTCTATGAGAAGCACAGCTGATTCCAGCCACAACAGTGGAAAGGTCAGTCACGACACTGGACAGTTTGTCCCCTTCTTAAATATATATGGCTAAAAATAATTTTATGTTTTCTGAAGAGTGACTGACTACTTAACTTTGTACAGTTGTAGCTTGTTCTTTTCCACAGACTCTCACTGTGTAGCCCTGGCTGGCCTGGAATTCACTGTGTAGACCAGGCTGCCTCTGGCTCTTGGTAACTGGGGTTTGAGGCTTTTGAAGTGAGAGCTATGGCCTCTTTGCCACTTTCCCTTGCCTCCTTAACTCCTCACATGAGCCTGAGCTAAAGATGGTTAGATATCTGGACCAAGGGCGATGTGGTCCCTTTCTCCACAGGGCTTCCGATCTTGTCTGCAACTTAAACAAACCAAAGAAGTAATTGTAATTTGAGGACCATTCCCTAAAGTAAACTGTGAAGGTACAGAAGGACATTGACGACGGTGTGGCATTGCTAGAGTGGATGAACAAGAAGTGACCCTTAGGCTACGGAGGAGAGGGAGCCCATTATAAGGAGAAAACCTTGTCTTTGGCAACGCTTCCCACCCCACTTTCCCTTCCATCTCTTGCTTCTGTCATTCATGATCATCAAAGGAGGGCTAACAGCTTCCAGTAAGAATTGGAAACACATGCTCGTTAAATAATTTATCTTTTGTTTGCAGAAACAACAGAGATGTTACTCCCAAGGGAATTGTAAGGGTTTTTTTGTTTTTTTGTTTTTTTTGGTGGAAAACACATGGGTTTTATGACAGCAATTTAGCTTGTTTTTCATCACTAGTTGGAAAGTATTAATAAAACCCACTGAGTCCAAAGGATGGGAGAGGGGAACAAAAACGCAGAATGCACGGTCTCTTCTACATTAGCAGCTGTGCTAGTACAAATAAAATGGGTTGTGCCACAATAACAAGCAACCCCAGAATTCCAGTGGTATAATATCATCATAGTTATTTCTTATGCATTTGATTTTCAGTATGGGTTGCAGCTTTCGTGGGTAGCTGTCCTGGAGGAATCTTTTCATTTTATGAGCAAGCCTCTACCCTCAAGGCAGAGCAAGCGCAGGAGGTCATTCAGGATATCTTTAAGGACCAGTCCTGCAAAGTGTTTACATCATCTCTGCCCTCATAACATTTCTTAGAATCAGACACATAGGCTGTAGCTAACTCCAAGGAAATCTGGAAAATGGGATCTTCCTGTGTGTTCAGGAAGAGGAAGTGGCTTTGCGAAAGGTATAGATGGTCTCCATCCTGGAGAAGCTTAATTTGGTGGCCCAGAAAATTCTGAAAATATGAATTCCCTTATTATAGGGGCCAGTGGCCAAAGCCTTCGAGGGAGGTAAAAACAAGGAAGGAAGTTCCATTGATGGGAAATTCTTTTTTCTTTCTTTCTTTTATATTTTATTTTTTAATATTTTTTGCTGGAGTGGGAGATAAGTTCTTGTGTATCCTAGGCTGGCCTTGAATTCACTTCTGAAAATGATCTTACATTTCTGGTTCTCCTGGGCCATCTCAGTGCCTGGTATGCAGTGTTGAAGGTCAAACCCGCAGCTTCATTCATGCTAGGCAAGCAATCTACAAACTGAGCTATGGCCCTAGCCCCCCTTTTAAAAAAATTGTTTGAGACAAGGTCTTACTCTGCAGTCGAGGCTTGCCAGAAACTCACCATGCAGCCCAGACTGGCATCAAACGTATCAGTCTTCCTGCCTCACATGGTGAAATCACATGAATGAGCCACTATCCTTAGCTTTAGACTGATTCATTTTGTTTGATTAAAAAGGGACAGTGGATAAAGAAAGGTTGCCCAGTGAACTGCATTTGACTAGGGATCATAAGAATGAGTGGGTATTTTGGTGGTAAAAAATAAATAAGAGAGAAGGCTTAGACAAAAGAATAGTGGTGCAGGATCTGGTAAGAGAGGAAAAGGAAAAGAAACCAGAGGAGCAGAGAGGCCAAATTACCATACAGAGGTCTGGGATGCTTGATTACTCCTAGAACAGAAGAACAGGGAAGATCAACACGTTCGATGGGAAGGGAACCGACCAACGATCCTCCAGAAAGACCTTTATTAGGATTGTGACCCTCACTACCATGGCGGTTGTCTTGTTAGGGTTTCTATTACTGTGAAGAGACACCATGGCCACAGCATCTCTTATAAGGGAAAGCGTTGGGGCTACCTTATAGGTCAGAGGTTTAGTCCATTATCATTATGGTGGGACATGGCAGCATGCAGGCAGGTGTTTGCTGGAGAAGAAGCTAAGGGTCCTACATCTATCTGGGTTGGCAGGCGGCAAGAAGAGAGAGACATTGGGCCTGGCTTGAGCATTTGAAACCTTAAAGCCCACCCCACGTGCAGACCTTGAGATGGGACAGCATTAGGGGGGACAGAGTACTGGACAAATATCAACATGACAGGGCCTTTAAGGGAGAGGGGAGCTCCCCTTTAAGATCTGGAGAGGCGCTGCATTAAGATAGATGGCCTAGAGTTCAAAAGTAAAAGCAACAGTTGCCATGGACAACACGATGGGGACATCTGAAGGGGGAGAGCCTTTGGAGAAATCCCCTGAAGAAAAGGGAATTCCTGGCTTTTATAAGATTTGGGGGGGAGGAGCTAATGAAAAGCTCCACACCACATGAGTTAGTCTATTTGGGCTCTCACACGCATAAAGCCAGGTTCTAGATGGGACCATAAATTCTTCTTATAGCCGCTAAGGGGGTGGGCTGCAAGCCCACAGCACAGCAAAGCTTCTAAACTCCCTGCCACGGAGGAGGAGGAACTTTGATGCAGGTGGTATAGCCTGGTTTTGAGAAGAAAGGCAACTACCGGGTCCGTGAAGTGCCAATTACACAGCTTGGATTTCGTTTTCTAAGCCATGGGACGCCGTGCAAGCATTTCAGATAGGTAGTAACATCATCAGGTTGGGGTTTTATTTTTTATTTATCATTTTTATGTGTCCGAGTGTTCGCTTCCATGTATAAAAGTGCACCATGTGTGCAGCACCCTCAGAGGTCAGGATAACTGTTGGCTCCTCTGCAACTGGAATTAGAGACAGCTGTGAGGTTAGGAACCCAACTTAGATCCTCCGCAAAAGGAGCAAATGCTCTTCCCTGTTGAGTCATCTCTCCAGGCCCTAGGCTGGGGGGTTTTAAAGGAATTATTTTCTTTTCCATGTATCTGTTGGCTGAAGTTCGTGAAAGCTTAGTGGCTGATAATTAGAAAGGTTGCTGTTTTGTAAGCAGCACTTCCTTCTTCGCAAGAACTGAGAGCACTTTGCATTCAGCCCAGAAGCCCATTGATCCTCCGTTTCCATAGGAACAGTGAAGATGAACCAAATACATCTGTAGGGCTCACGGTATGGACTCGAGGAAAAGACTTGCTCATGGTGCAAGTGACATGCAAGAGGAATCCCAGGTTGAATCGTTTGTCAGTCTTACAGAGAACTTTGTCCCAGTGCCACCGGGAGAATCCAAGCAGCATTCCCACTCCACGGTGTCACTCAATAGAATGAAATTAGCCTGCAGGGATCACAGTCGCAACTTGTGAGCATTGTCACCAGTACCTGTGGAGTCCAACTGTCAGCTGCTTCTGACCGGATGATGCCCAGCTTGCGAGTATTAACAAACAGATAAATATCCAGGTTCCTGTGGATTATGAATCCTGTCCCTGCTTTGTGGTACTGATAATTAAACCCTAACCCCCAGCTCCCACCCATCCAAACCCCTATTCCCTTTTTCTCTCCCTTCCTGCCATTCACTTGAGACAGGGTCTCACAATGTAATTCTCAAATTCTCATTCCCAATCCTAACTTGATTGAAGAGCTGTGGTGATTTTCAGAAGAACAGCCCCCACGTGGTCGTGTGTTTGAATGCTGGGTTCTCAGTCGGTGGGATTCTTACAGAAGGGTTGGGCACTGTGGCCTTGCTGGAGGAGGCGTGACACTGGCAGTGGACTTCGAGGTTCCATAAGACTAAGCCAGGCCCAGTCTTGGTCTCTCCCTGCCATCAGAAACGAGCTCCAGCGACTTCTCCAGCAGCATGCCTGCCGGCCACCATGCTCCCTACCAGGATGGTAACAGACTAACCCTCTGAAAGAAACCGTAAGCAAGCTCCCAATGAAATGCTTCTTTTCTCTAAGTTGCCTTGGTATGGCATCTCCTCACAGCAACAGAGCAGTAACTAGGACAGGAGACAACTCACATCTGTGTGCTCTGCTCATGAAAACCTTGCCCTAGTCAGGGATGAGTTTAAGGGTGATCTGGTTTCAGCCAGTGAGACACAGAGCAGCGGCCTGCTGGGTGCAGGGTGCAGTAGGGATGGGACTTGAGAATGTTTCCTGGACTTAGAAGGGCATCTGTGCCAGCGTTTGCTCCCCTTTATATTAGTTGCCATTTTGTCCCTGTGCCTGGGATGAACACCTTAAAGGAGTGAAGGTTCCCAGAGTCACAGACTGGCAACCAAGCCATCCACATTTGGGCTATGGACTGGGCATCTAAAATCTCAATCATGACACCATCTGTCTCAGTTAGGGTTCTGTTGCTGTGAAGAGACTCCATGAACACGGCAACTCTTCTAAAGGAAAGCATTGCATTGGGGCTGGCTTGCAGTTCCAAGGTTTAGTCCATCATTGTCATGGTGGGAAAAGGAAGCATGGCAGCACACAGGCAGACATAGCCCTGGGGAAGGGGTCAAGAGTTGGACACCTGGATCTGCAGGCAGCAGGAAGAGAGAGCAAGAGACATCAGGCCTGGCTTGAGCATCTGAGACCTCAAAGTCTAACCCCAATGACACACCTCCTCCAACAAGGCCACACCTCCTCCAACAAGGCCGCACCTCCTCCAACAAGGCCACACCTCCTAATAGCGCCACTCCCTACAAACCTGTGAGGGCACTTTTCATTCAAGCCCCCACGCCATCTTCCTCCAGATGCACACAGTGCTGGCAACGGTGGTGCTACCAATTCAGGCCTGGGGAATGGGACACAGCCATGCCAGGACTCTGAAGATGGCAGGCCAGAACTTAGGAGGAATTAGAGTTTTGATAGCATTACAGAGCCACCCACCTATTCAGCCTCGAGTCTTTCTGCACTAGAATCTCCTCTGTGTAATGATTCTTTTTTTTTTTAAATCACATTTCCCCCCCTCAAGATGGCCAACTTGGAGTTTGTTGCTTTCCCCTCAAGCTGGCCAATTTGGAGTTTGGTACTTGCCACAGGAACACTACAACCAAGATAAATGATCATTTCTCACTGCGGATGGGCAAGGTGGAACCTTCACATCACACAGCTCTTGACTCTAACACGGGAAATCACAGTGTCCCCAGAGTTGTGCAAAGCAGGTTCTAGAAAACAGGCAGTGAGCACCAGCTTGCACACTCAAAGGAGCGTGAGGAGAACATCAGGAGGGAGTGACCCCAGAGCACGGCCTCCTATAAGATACGCTGAAGTCTGCAGTCAGTCTGAGCATCTGTGGGCACCTCACCCAGCATCTCTCAGGTTTCAAATGGACTCATGCAGAACATAGGCACTTGTGGGTCATTATGAGAACACACAATAGCACAGGCTAAATTATCCAGCACAGCGCTTACCAGTTCATGCGAGATGGGCCTCAGCTTTTATTTTAAATGGAGCAGTGATCCACAGACTATTTTTCCCTTGGATCCTTGATTGTGGCACAGGGCCACTGACCCATTTAGCCTGCTATTGCCACTTGACACCACCAATTCAGATCCATTACAAGGAAGTCATTAATTCACACCCAACACACAAATCTCACACATATGAAAGTTCACACGGGTCAGGAAGGTTCCTGAACCCAAACCTGCTGACCCATTTTCCCAGATGACATTGTGATTATCAAGTTCAGGGAACTAGGTTTACAGGAGGCATTTTAATTGAGTGTTATGTCGTTTACCAAACACTCCTCATTAATTTTTTTTCATAGCTACTTGTTAAGCTCCAGTTTGAGAGAAGGAAAATAAAAAACCCTGGAATGTTCTTTCTCAGAATGATAATTGCTCATTAGAACTCTATTTTGTTATAATTGTACGATTCATTATGCTGAACACTTCATTAGAAGCATTGTAAAAATTCTGACAACTTGAATATGTTATGTTGAATATGGAAATGGTTCCGATTTACAGCCTTCCTGCATCTTTAGAGCAGTTTCTAATTAACAGACATGGGAGATGCTGGGAAAGTGAGAGTCTCCATATTTTATTCTGGGATCATTACTGGAGATATGTTTTATAAAAATGCAACATTATTTTGAAATAGGAGGCTTTCTTTAGAACAGGGGGAAAAAATGGCCCATAAATGTGAAATTGTCACAAGGAGGCCGCATCTGTCTTTGCAAATTCAAAAGTGGTTCAGAATTATCTGCAATTAATACTAAACCAAATCTTTTTATAGTTCTGGTACAGACTTTGGTGTGAAGATAGCAGAATGAACATTTTCATTTATCTCCTTTTTCTCTTGAAATTCAACTCAAATGACAGTTATGGGAGCTTAAGTAGGGTAAGAATTCAAGAGCGATGGAACTCAGATGAACAACAAGAAACTCTGGGAATTGGAAGCAGATGAACAAGAGAACTGACTCTATGCACCCAGAGAAATCTTAAGGTAACAGTAAACTGCTGAGGGCCCCAGGGTTGGGGGTCAACGTGAGGCTGCAAATGGATCAGCTGGAATTCTGCATAAGAATCTTTGGGGCTTCCAGACCACCCCGCTAAACTACCCTGCTAGTAGAGACTTTGAGTCTTGTCTACCTTTGCCTAGGTTGGGAGCTATTAACCCCGGAGAAGGTCTCTAGAGAGACAGAAGAGAGGTCTCTGAAGTGCCACCATCTAAAGAGGGTCACAAGGACACCCTCAGAAAACAAGGGAGCAGCAGGATATTCATATAGTTAATGATAAGATCTGCTTTCCAAGTCCCTGGAGGCTACCAGAATCCTGGCAGACAAGGTTAGAGTGTATGTATGAGATTGCGAGACCCTTCCCAGAATATGGCCAGCACATGAGAAAATAGCTGGAAACAATGTTCTGCTCCTCCAGGAGTTGATCTTACACCCGTAGGCTCACACCCTCAGGTCACTTGCTAAAAGGCAAACTCTTGCCCTCTGCTCCAAATGCACAGAATCAGAGGCACTGTGTATATCTAACTCCACAAGCACATGCTAAAATTTGAAAATCACTGGGTGTTTTTGTTTGTTTTCCAGCAAAGTCCACCCCGGGCCCAACCTTTCTTTCTCTTGTAAATATAAGCAATGAAGGGGAAGCAATATCACGAGAAACATGAAATGAAAAGCAAAAATCTTAGAGGAGAAAAGAGGCGATGTAAGAAAAATTGAGACTTGGATAAAAAGCTAACAATACTGTCAGAGAAATGAGAAAAGATCCGTGAAGCCAGGAGAGAGAAACTATTGTGGAAAACAATAGCTGATGAGAAATGAAAAATGCGGTAGAAGCAGCAGAGAATTCAACAAAAAAGAAAGAAAGAAAGAAAGAAAGAAAGAAAGAAAGAAAGAAAGAAAGAAAGAAAGAAAGAAAGAAAGAAAGAGGATGGGAACAGCAGAAAAAATCTTAGGCTTAGTTTAGGAGAAGATTGAAAAGCACCAGCAGTGTAAGCAATGAAATGGAGACATCCAGATAAAGGTGGTTGGTGAAAGAAGTTCTCAATGATACAAGTAAGAGATGCCATCCAGTGCTAACAAACATGGATTCCCAAATGGAAACAGACCCCCGCCACACACACACACACACACACACACACACACACACACACACACACGCTTTCTGGTGGCTGCCAACAGGTGAAAGTCGGCTTGATCTAGACACATCACTGTCAGATTCACGGAGTAAACCAAGAGGATGCTGCAAATGTCCAGAAAGAAAAAAGAACAGGCCAAGGGTGCAGAACCAGAATGGGTCAACTTCTTAGGAAACACATCCTTAAGGAAGTGTTTTGACCAAATACGGGGACAAAATGAGCATTCAAATGTGAGGGTAAAGGCATTTAACATACACTAAGGCTCCAAGGTTCTGAGGTCAAGAGGTCAAAGTCTATAAGAACTGGACCATACTATTGTAGTGCTGGCAACTGCTTCATAGAGGCATGAAAGACTTGGTGATGCCATCCACATCTGTTCTCATCTCCCCGCAGCTGTGCTCTGCCAGTCACCTGAGAATCTTTCTAAAGGCAATTTCTGTAGTGGTTTGAAAAAAATGGCTCCCACAGACTCACATATTTTAATGCTTAGTACCCAGTTGATGGAAGTATATGGGAAGGACTAGGAGGTGTGGCCTAGTTGAAGGAGGTGTGTTACTGGGGGCTGTTTTTGAGGTTTCAAATACCCATGCTATTTACAGCTAATTCTATCTTATGGTTGTTATCTCAGGACATGAACCCTTAGCTATTATTGCTCCAGTGCCATGCCTACCTCCCTTCTGCCAAGCTCCCTGTGGTAGTTTGAATGCAATTGACCCCCATAAGTTAATAGGGAGTGGTGTTATTGGGAGGTATGGATTTGTTGGAGTGGGTGTGGCCTTGCTGGAGGAAGTATGTCACTGTGGGAACAGGCTTTAAGGTTTCAGATATATTCAAGCCACACTCAGGGTCTCAATTCACTTCCTGACGCCTGCTGATCAAGATGTAGGACTCTCAGCTCCAGCATCGCGTCTGCCTGCATGCCAGCATGTCCCACCACGATAATAACGGACTAGTCCTCTGAACTATAATCCACCCCATTAAATATTTTCCTTCATAATAATTTCTGTGATTATAGTGTCTCTTCACGGCAGTAGAAACTAATATGCTCCTCTCCATGATCGTCATGGGCTCCAATGTCCTAGAATCATGAGCCCCCAGTTAAATGTTTTCTTTCATAAGCTGCCTTGGTCATGGTGTTCTGTCACAGCATTAGGGAAGTCATGTGATGAGTTCCTTCAGTTCTTAGCACTGCTCACAGTGGCAGCTCTCCACCTTCATCTGGCCCTCAGCATTGTCTCCTGGAAGCCCCTTCGGGTGGCGTTCACACCCTACCGTCTCAAGTGCTCGTTAGCCTTTACACTGTGATGCGCACTGTGGTTTCATGGGGACAGCCATCCCACATGCCCCCATCCAGCTGGTAAAACTAGCAATAAGGAATTGCCACACCCACTGGTAATTGGTAGTCCCTTTGCTGCCCTCCAATTTCCAGTTCCCCCGGATGTGGTTCTTCTGATCCTCGGGGCTTCCCGCTCCTCCTATAAGACTTATTATCCACAGAATAGCAATGGTTATCTTCTCACCTGCGGGATTCTTGCTGTTCACTTTTGTGTCTAGGAAGGTAATGGCAAATGATAGGTGCCACCATGAGCTTCTTGGCTGAATGAGCATGGAATACTTCTCTGCTTAGGTAGGCTGGAAACGATTCTCATATGGTTGCCAGAATTTCCTTCATTAGTACCTGAGTATTACACAGTACACAGAGGTGATAATAGGCCATGGTTCGGGGCAGTTACAGACATTATCTGATGCCGTGGATACAGCAGTAGAAAGTCAAGGAAGATAATCAAGGAGGCAAGCCTTTGAGACTGTTTGATGCTGCCAAGAGCATAATGTTGAATACACAGAACATGGCAGTGAACACTAGTCTTGGCAAGCAGGTCCTCAATTTGAAAAAAAAAGTGATAGATTCAATAAATGCAACACACCTTAATTATGATTTTTCTTGTTCAATTTGATGAACAGTGTAAAAATAATTTCAGATCTTTGTTATATCTGCCTAACTCAGTAAACACCACTCTCAATTACCAGGGTTACTTTTGTAGTAGATGAACCCTCGAGTTCTGTAGCTCCACTGTAAAAACAAGAAACAAAAGGGTAGGGTATTAGAGACCTGCAACTTCACACACTGGTTCCCTACTAAATAAATGTATCCCCATAAAACCCAACTCAGTAGTTGTTGTGGATCAGAGTCCTTGGCATTGGGGAGCACCCTGTGTGTACTCTAGTCAGATGAACAATGATTTGTACATTGTCTCCTCTCAAGTCTTAAAATCCTTTAGAGTATCACTCATTCATAAGGATCTTCTTAGTGTCTCCAGTAACTACATGTAGACTTCTGAAATTTAACAGGTTCTACTTATCAATAACTTATTGTCATGTAGTGTACACTTTGTTAAGAGCGGAGCCAACCATCTCAGAGGAGGCCTACCTACAAGGGAACTACTAGTCACCTTTCTCTTACTGTATCAAACACCCAAGAAACATCAGCTTAGAAGTAAAGTTTCATTTTCTTGGAGTTTCCTAAGTTTTGGTCCGTGTTTAGGGTTGCTTTAGGCTGTGGTGGCACTATACATCATAATGTGGTAGACAAGAACCAGTCAACCTTGCAGTGGATGGGAAGCAAAAAGAGAGAAAGAGGTATGGGCGAGGTCTCAATACCCTTTCAAGGAGGGGCACCTCTTCCCGCTTTAGTGTTCTAGAGCTCCCAATATCACCAAAGATTGGGAGCAATGAGTTTAACCCATTGGTTCTTGAGGGTCATCCATGAACCCAACTCCAGCATGTATTGTGCCCCTGGGATCTCCTTCCCTGACCACTAAGCCCATAGACAAGTTAGGAGTCCCCTGCCCCTTCCTGTCTTGTCTTGGGTGTGTCATGGCTAACTCTGCCCTTTCTCTCAAGAAGAGCCAGGCCTGGGTTTGCGATCTGCTGTGAAGGGAATTGCTTTCTTCCCCATCTGAGAGGGAGGCGCAAGAACACAGCGGAGCCAAGGACCACAAATCCGTGTTCCATGTTTCCTTATCTCTTTCCAACTATTTTAATAACGCTCATTGTATCCATCTCTGCCCTTTCTTCTTAAAAACAGGTTTGAGGAATTAAAGAAAATGTGTGACAGGAAAGTATAGTCACACTTCCCCACCCGAGCACCCCCAGTTGGTCTAACCTCTGCTGGAATATCTGAGGTGAACATAGGTCTCTGTCCAGAATTTCTGGCCTAGAAAAGGAATCGAGGTTCTAAATGGGAACCTGTTAGTCTCTGTCCTGAAAGCTTGTCTCCACAGCAGGTTCCATATACGTTTGGGAGAGTAAGCAAAACTCCTGTTCTCTCAGTGAGGCTTCGTCATCTTGACCAGTCGAAGGTTCTTGAAACTGTGCTGGGACATAGGCACTTAGCACAACAGGACAAAATGAATAAATCAATTAGGTTCTGCTATTGCTTTAAACTAAAAATGTAAAGATGATTTTTTACTTACTCTAAACCAGAAAGATACTATCTGCCACTATCAAGATACAGTTTGACCCTCTTAATTGGGAGTGGTTTGAAGGACTGTTAGCAGAGACTGTTGAGCATACTGGGACAATGGTAGCAGGGACCTTACAGACACCAGGAAGCTGTGAATGTGCCTTCATTTTCCTCGGAATGAACCCCTTCAGTTGTAAGCCATCCTTTGTCAGTGACCCCCACACACAAAGGGCCACTCCTGTGAACCACCAATTGGATTTTTGGTGACATTTTACTGGAGTGTGTCTTGACCCAAGAATTGCTCTTCAAGAAGATTCATTCTAGGATACCTAGATCTGCCAGCGTGGACATCATGTGACACATTCTCTCTCTCTCTCTCTCTCTCTCTCTCTCTCTCTCTCTCTGTGTGTGTGTGTGTGTGTGTGTGTGTGTGTGTGTGTGTCTGTCTCTCTCCTCCCTTCAGACTGAGCTTCAGACAGGACACACATCAAATCTTCCACTGACTTGTCACTGAATATGTAGTTTGGCACAGAGGTTAGAAAAGAGTTTGTGCTTTATGGTAATATAAAAAAAATGGGTTCAGATCTGGACTCCTTTGCTTCCCTGTAGATGATATTGGATGAGCCATCCTGAGACCGGAAGATGTTATTTAGCCTGTCTCGGTACATGTGAGGATTAAGGAACACAATATATGCAGAGATTAAACACTCTAAATTCTCAATCAATGACACATGGTTTAAAAAACAACTCACCAGAAAATTTCCAATTTCACCATGAGTTTCCTTCCGTGGCTAACTCTAAGCACCCACACTTATTCCCTCTGAAGTTGGGTACCAGGGGAAAGGGCAAAGCCTTCTTCATGATTTTATTTATGTTCTCCCTTCCCTGGCCTTCATATTGAACTCAGAACATAACCACAAATTAAACTTCAGCTCAAGAGCCATAAATACTCCAGAGCCTGAATTAGAAGATAGAAAGTCTAATGGCTAAAGAAAATTTAAAAGACCAATCAAATGTTTCCCACCATCTCTATATTTTTCTAGAAGTCTGTCCCTAATTTGTATAATGGTAGTTGCCTTAACACATCTAATTAGTTGAGTGTTTCCTATATGCTGGGGTCTTTTCTACGCAGTTAGGACATTATCTCTTCAGTCATCACAGCAATCTTAGGAGGTGGGGACATTCCCTGTTCTTCTTATTCTTGCAAATAAAACTGGAGGTTGTAGATGCTAAGCAACGTACTTATGCAAACAGCAGCTCACCATACAGAGGAGGATTCCAGTGGCTCGGGTAAAACATGAGGTCCACCTCCGGTAGTTAGGAACTTGGTTGGCTCAACCCTTTGTTTTCCTTCACGGCTTCTAGAAAAAGTTGGGGGAATGAATGGCTAGTTCTCTTCCTAGCTCAGTGTCACCCACAGGGAGCATTTTATACGTCCTGGATCTTTCTCTAGCTCTTGTTGCAATATTTAAGGCCATGTAGCCTTAGCAGATCTGCAGGAACTTTGAACCAGAGTGTTGGAGTTTGGCAAAGTTATCTGGTTTGTCAGTACCTACTTTCCTACCTCTCAAACTATTTAGAAACCAGGACTTAGTTCAAATTATTGTTATTATTTTTATTATTGCTTTATGATTCTAAACACCTCCAATTTCTTCTTGTAAGACCATTCTATGAATCAAAAACATGTGTAAGCCATGGAAACCGGAAGTCCCGACCAACCCTTTATTGTTAGTCTTGTTAGAAAACATGTAACGCAGAAAAGATAAATGGAGACACCGCAGGTGTCCAGGGAATCTGGAAATGTCACTGGACATTAGTCTTCTCCAGAATTCCTCGTAGGCACTGTTGCTAGGGGTCACCTGTCTATGAAACCGAGGTGAAATTGCGAGGGGTAGCCTTGAACTGGCCTCTCTTTATCTTCACCATGGTTGATCAAGCGTGACTTTTGGCTCAAGCCTTCAAGTCCCATGGAGAACAGGGAGAGACATGGCCATCCTTCCAGATGCTGTGAGTAAAGTACAAGCTTGCGAGTGAGCCCTAGCGGTCAGCTTGCCGCTCCACTGCTGCCTTGTAGTGGCACCTCAAGCTGCCAGTTTCCTTACGCGTAAAACAGAAGCCACGCCGTCCTCTTCATAGGGCTGTGGTGAGGATGAAATTTCGCACATATGACACCCACCTCACATTAAGCACTGTGCCATTGGTTGCTGTTGATTGCCATTGCTAACAAAGTCAAATTGCTCCGCCTCTAATAAAGGTTCACGGTGTATAACATATACATGAAGGACACTCTCATGGACTTGGAACTTATAATCAGTGACCAGCACTGATTTGTAAGAAACAAAATAAAAGTAGTTCAGACTGTATCTACTGATATATAGAAATCATATTTAGCTTCATAAATTGAGTTTAGCATCTATTTGGCTAACTGATTATTGTAGCAATAAAGAATTGTTTGAAATTATATGATGCTGAATGCATGTAATGCCAACATTTAGAAGATGGAAGTAGTGAGCTCATGGGTTCCAAGCCAGTTCATGTTACATAGTGAGTTTCAGGTCAATCTGTGCTACATATTGAGTTTTTGGTCAGTCTGGGCTATAAGATCCCTGTTGGTGTTCAAGGAATCCGTGTCACTGGATATTAGTCTTCTTCCAGGGGGTCACATTTTTATGATACCAAGCCAGCAAGCATCAAGAACTTTCCAGTGTAAAGTTAACCAAGGATGGGCGGGAAACTTCCATGGTTACAAGGGGATGGTGCATTTCCATGGTGATGAAGGCTCATTTTCATGCAGAGATGACCTGAGGACCAGGAGAGGAATACTTGACTGGAACACCCCAGGGGTTCTTAGAGGGCTGGGAAATGGGTTGCATTGATGACCTTAAAAAGACTGGGATTCTGAATAAGCACAGACCCTGAGATTCCAAATGCACTTTGCAGGTCACAAGTTCCCCTTAACAGGTTCTTGACTTTTTCTTGAGTTTCTTTGGTCTTAGATCACACATTAAGTAATTGATTCTATGAATACACACTAGAAGGAATCCCCCTAATTTTTTTTTCAGGTTTCTCTGGGTGCATGGTCTTGCTACTCACTTCCCTTGTGGATTTGTATTTCTGGTACTCCTTGGGAAATACCTCTCCCTCTTCCTTTTAGAGGAAGATAGTGGATGCTTCTAAACTCCTCCTGATGGCTGCAAAGTCAAGGTGAGGAGGCACCAGTGCTTTGCACACATGAGTATGTATTTTCAAGGCTACCATGTCCAGCCTACGAGTGAATAACATCCCATCCACAGAGGAAGGAGCTGAATGACTGCTAGGCCTGTGCACTTAGTGAACTGATGCCAATTCCAGGCCTCGGAGGATCGTACTCTTAGATGCTTCATTCGGGTTGCTCTAATATTGACACGGCCTTGGAAACGTGGAAAGTGAGCCTCTTCAAAGACTGAAAAGAAAAAGGGGGTTTAGAAGAACATTTACATGATGCTTTCCCTTGGGTTCCAGCTGCCCAGCTGAATTAGCATCAAACCCTTGCCCTGGCATAGGGCTGTGAGAGTTGATTTTCCTGGCCCCACACAATGACCACAGTCAATATGGATGCGGCCTGGTTTTCATCTGGAAGAAATTTACATTTGATCCCACTCCTCTGCATGACTGGATCTGCGAGGCCCACATATTTGTACAAATGCCTCCACTGTTCTTTCCCCTGATGACTTGGCCATAAAAATTCCCTCCCTCAACATTTCTCCCTACCCATGCAAACCTCAATTTTTGAGCTCAAACTTGTATCCATAAGGAGTTTGGAGGAGAAGGCTGAGTGGTGAAACTTTGTATCAAGGGTAAACAACTGGTAGGTAGAGGTGCGGCCCTGCTTTGTTTATTGTTGTTTTAGTACAAAAACAAGTCATTGTAGTCAGGCATTTCAAGGGTATAAAGGTTAAATGAGGCCAGTAAGATAATTAAACAGGTAAAGAAGTGTTGTTGAATATTAATTGAAGATGTGTTACATTTGTTTATGCTGTGAAACGTTTGTTTAAGGATGCAAAGGTATGCTGATTCTTTTATGTTGCATTTGTTTCACTCTGTGAAGCTGTGTTACTTTACCTGCCTAAAACACCTGATTGGTCTAATAAAGAGCTGAACAGTCATTAGGTAGGCAGGAGAAAGGATAGGCAGGGCTAGCAGGCAGAGAGAATAAATAGGAGGAGAAATCAGAGAAAAGAAGATGAAGGATGGAGAAAAGAAGGGGCCAGTCACATGGTCACACAGCCACACAGCCAGTCATGAAATAAGAAGGAAAGAAAAGATAAACAGAAATAGAGAAAGGTAAAAAGCCAGAGGCAAAAGGTAGATGGGATAATTTAAGAAAGGCTGACAAGAAACAAGCCAAGCTAAGGCCAGGCATTCATAAGAAAAAATAAGACTCCATGTGTGATTTATTTGGGAGCTGGGTGGCTGGCCCCCAAAGAGTAAAAACCAGCCAACTACAAAGGTGCCTTCAACCAAGCTTGTTGAGCAGTGTTAGATTCCCCAGGACCCACAAAGTGGGAGAATAGTACTGATTGTCTTCACACACACACACACACACACACACACACACACACACACACGAACATGCACACACACATAAACATGCACACGCACACACAAATACACACATGAACATGCACACACACATACATAGGATAAATACAATTTAAAAAATAAGCTTTAGTTTTGTTTTGAGAACAGGGTCGCTCTACATAGCTCTGACTGTCCTGGAACTCACTATGTAAACCAGGCTAGCCTCGAACTCACAGAGATCCCCCTGCCTCTACCTCCTGAGTGCTGAGATTAAAGGCGTGTGCCACCATGTCTGGATACCTTTTGTTTTTAAGGTTAACCGGCTAATTGTTTGAACTGCTTCACTATGACTGAGGGCAAGGAAGAAGGGCGCACCTTGTAAGAGGCCTCCTAGCCCTCGTTCCTTGCACTGTGCCTGGGAAGGAACTGCTTGGCGGTAGGAATTATTGTACCTGGAAACAGCATGTGACCCCACCAGAATGTCTACAAAAGTGGAGGTATTGGTACTGTCCCTATGGGCTGAGGAGAACTACTATTCTCAAGCCTGGCACAGGGTTACCTCTGATGCAGTCAGTGTCACACCTGAAGTAAGGGCTGTTGATATGTGTCATGCAGCTTTGAGTTGAGTCTTTCTTGGAGGACAACATAGGCTTCAACGTAAACAATGTGTCTGTGTTGTCTACCTATGGCTATCATGAATAGTGGCTGTGCCTACTGTCCCTGGCCCCAGACAAGTTAGGTCTGCCCAACAGCCAGCTATGGATGGCAAAGAGGCTCACAGGCCCTATAATTGTTAGGGTTCTCTAGAGAAACAGAACTGATAAAGTGAATATATATATATATACATATATATATATATATATATAAATTTATTAACTCAGCTTATTCGATATAGTCAAAATAGTAACAACAGATGTTTCACAGCTGAGAGGTTGAGAAACCAATAATAGTGGCCCAGTCCTTTGTATCAAGCTTTCTTTTTGGACTATGTTTGTATTGACAGCCTGCAAATAAGGACCCAGAGACTAATTATTAATTATGAAACCTTCACCTTTAGCTTAGGCTTGTCTCGATTAGCTCTTATAACTTAAATTAACCCATATTTTTAAACCTATGTTCCACCACGTGGCATTACCTCTCTTCCATCTTGCACCTCACATTGGTGACTCTGCCTTTCTTCTTCCCAGAGTCCTCTCTGTCTCTGAAAGTCTTGCCTAACCCCTTTCTGCATAGCTATTGGCCATTCAGCTCTTTATTAAACCAGTCAGAAGAAGCCTTGGCAAAGATGCATCTTCACAGTGTAAACAAACATTCCACAACAGTCCTTGATGCTGGGTACCTCAGCAATCCCAGTGTGGCCATGGAAACCTGGGAGTTTTCTAGAGAGCCACTGGTCCTCTAAGTGGATGATGGAAACACTGGTTCTAAGAACAGCGAAGAGAACCAGCCACAATGGGGTAAATTAACTTGGTGGCAAGAGGGTAGACCAGATAAGCAAAAGGCAAATAAACTTCTTCTTCCTTGTTTTAATCTGGACCACTACCTGACTGTGCTGCTCATGTTAAGGGTAGGTAGGTCTTGCCACATCAATTAAGGCAATCGAGACAATTTCTCAACTGAGGGCTCCTGCTCTGGGGATTCTAAACCTTGACAAACTGATATCTAAAACCAGCCACCACAGGGCCCTACTACTTACTGCTGAGCTGCTGGCTGCCAACAGATTTGGGGAAAGAGGGAGGCATAGGATCCTGTCACTGGTGAGCCCACTTGCCTGTAACGGATATTTCCAAACCCATCGTCACACAGGTGGCCCCAGTTTCTACTATGTGAGACACAAAACAAAACGTCATGAATGTGGGAAAGAGATTAAGGAAGAGAGGCTGGAAGGGGAAAGGGATGGAGGGAAGTGATAGAGGGAGTGTGTGTGTGTGTTGGGGGAGTAATGAGAATGCATTACATGTGTACAGAGAACTGCCAAAGACAGCATTTTATTAGTAAAACACAAGAATGGTCCTGTCAAAGGTGTTCCTTGTGGCAGCATTGCTGGTGACAGCAGAAATGATCTATCAATGGAAGCATCTGGCTTCACTGCTCAAGAGACTATATGGAACAATCCAGGCCAAATCCATGCTGCTGTGACTCCGTGCTGAACTGTCACACAGCTCAGATAGCCTGCAAGTTTTCCAAGCGGAGGAAAGGAAGGCATCACCATTCTGGTAAGAAGCTGGAAGCTGGCCCTAAGTTTTGGAAATCTGGTGATTCCGCCATCATTGATATGGTTCCAGGCTAGCCCAGAGACATTATGAGCTTCTCTGGCTATGTTCTGGGTCATTCTGCTGTTCATGATATTAGACACACAGTTGCCATGGATGCTATCGAGGCTGTGGACAAGAAATTGATTAGAGCCAACAAGGTTATCTTTCTACTCCCCAAATCCAAACATAAATTAAGCTTAGCCCTAAGACCTGCCACCCCAGTCTGACCAGTAGAGGAAGAATGATCCTAACCCTGAGCCATCAGTCAAATAGACTGGTTCATGGTAGCAATGCACTATAAAACCTCCAGAAGGGATGGAAAATGCTTTATGGATATGTGTGTGTGTGTGTGTGTGTGTGTGTGTGTGTGTGTGTGTGTGTGTGGCAATTTTAAGTAATTAGCTTTTAAAATCAATAATTTTTAGTAAAAACGAGTTACCAAAAATCTGAAGCAGAATTTTGAGACTCATTAAGACAAGTTTAATGAGAAAAAGAAGTTGCCAAATGCTCACACTCAGAGTCACCATGGGAACTTCAGGATGGACATAGAAGAAATGCACCATTAATGTTACAAATTCATGATCTGCCCCTTCCTGCTGCCTGAACTGGGCCTTTCTGGGCCTCGGGGATTCAATTCTACTTTCCCGTTTGTCTCTTCCTCCCACTGCCAGCGTTGATTATGAGCTTTGTGCTCTGTGGGTTGAAGGGGAACTCCTTTAGGGGAGTGCTGACATATGAATAACAAATGTGAGGGTGTATTGATGTCATCCTATGTACCACTACTGCTCTGAGCATTTCATTTACGTGTCTATTGAGGGCATTCTATATGTCCGTCATTTCTGAATGCTATTGACTCATGTATCCAATGCTTCTTCTCTTCTGTGTCAAGAATTGTTTTAACTGGTCTTCATTCATTCAGAAAGAACTTAGTAAGTGCCTCCTCTGTGTGTTCAATGCTATTTGTTCCATTATTAATTTATTTATCTTTCAATGGTCATTTACCTAGAGTTTCCTGTCATAAGCAGATTTAGGAGCTGGAGATACAATGTGAGCCAATCAGAGACTCTGTCTTTATGGAAATGGCTCTCCATTGGAGGTTGCCAGGAAATACATAAATTAAAACAAAAATAGCCTATAGCATATCAAATGTGATTAAGTTATATGGAGAAAAAGTAGGCGAAGTGAACAAACGTCAGATGGGGCAGGCTGCTGGTGGTTTTGTTTGTTGAGACACGGGTCTCACTGCGTAGCTCAGAGTGACCTGAAACCGGCTGGTCTCAAACCCAGTCTTCCCAGGTCAGCCTCTCAAGTGCTGGGATCATAGTCCCGTGCTTCTTGCCTGGCTAACACTGCTGTATTTAGGCATCATCGGTGAAGCGGCATTTGAGCAAAGACCTGAAGGAAGTCAACGAGCAAGCCAGGGCAGAATCAGGTACAAGAAACAGTTTGCACAAACATGCTGAAGTGTGGGCTCACTGGGTGTTCATGAGAAAGAGCAATTGAGGAAGGAGGTCATGTGACCAAGAGGACAAGTGGAGCATGCGAGCAGGCATAGCTAGGAGAGAGGTGGGGGGGGCCTGGAAGACTCTAGAAGGACACAGGCTTTTATTCTGAGCTGAATGAGAAAGATGCACTAGAGAATTGTGACCATAGGAATTAAACATTCTTAAAAGCATCCTCTAGTAATGGATATAATAATTATCTTGATTAAATAATTTTATAAAACACCTATAAATATACATGTATATGAATATGTATCTATCATGAGATTGTTTCAACTCCATAAATAAATGCAATTATTGTTTGCCAATAAAAATTTTAACTATTCCCTTCGTGGCCTGTTGCAAATAGAAGAAGAGCAGGTGAACACCAGGGGACCAGTTAAATGGCCATTGCAGTACTCCAGGCAAGAAGAGGCGGTGGTGACTCTTGCCTTTAATCACATCAGAGCCGAGAGAGGTGATCAGTATCCAGTTACACTCGGCAGATCCAAATCTGTTGATGGAAGTCAAGATGGCCTCAAGGATATTGCCTGAACAGCTAGAAGAATAGAGTTGACATTGACTGAGATGGGAAAATGGCCTGAGAAGCCATTCAGGGAAAGAGGTGAAATGAGAGCTCAGCCCAGCACATTCTGACCTGTCTGCATAAAGAACTTGAAGTAGACATTGGTAGGTCTGTAGTTCATGCACGAGTCCAGGCTATACCGAGTTGGGTATGGCATTTAATGTCTCAGGACCGACAGAGGAAGTAAGTTTAGAGTGTGATGGGAGACAGGCCAGCGCTGAGCTCTGAGCTGTGTTATTGTTTAGAAAATGAAGAGACATCAAGAGCTGCGCTGAAGATGGAAGGAAACCACTATAAACTTGTTTGGAAGCCAAGTGAGACTGGGGTCTCACTGTGTCCTCCAGATGTTCTTGTACTGAAAACTTAACCTCAAGCCAATGTATTAGTGGTATTTATAAGTGGGACTCTTGGGAGTAATCAGTATTAGATGAAGTCATGAGAGAAAGATCCCATAGTGGCATTGCTGGGTCTATTAATAGAAGTGGGACCCTAAAGAGTGGCTGACTGTTTCAACATAGCGTGTTCTCCACCATGTTATAATACAAGTTTCTCCCCATGTATTAGGCAGGCTTTGATGCTGTGTTCCCCAGCTTTGCAATACCCAGAACTACAACCTAAATAAATCTGTTCTTTAGAAATGTACGGACTACTGAATTGCGCTTTTCAATAACTGCAGCAGAGATTGAAGAGGACATCAAGAAAAGAAGCGCTCAAGGAAGGGGAAAATCAACCATGCCAAAGGTCACAGCTGGGCCACTTCCAAGCTGCCAGTAGCCTTAGCAACTATTCAAACAATGTTGAGAGGAAATATGGGTTTTGTCATGTCAGGAAAGACACAATTTATGTCCTTAATTCTGAGGGCTTTCTGACAGGTGAGGGGACTGAGGTGTGGGAAGGGCTAAGTGTCACTGGATCTAGATGATCTAACGTTCCTCTTCCATTTTTCCCTGGTAGGTTTATCTTTCCCAAACAAAGGGGCAAGAGCTGGACTTCCGGCTGAAACCCAAAATGACCTTAATGTCCCCATGGAGGGTAGGCAGGCCGCCAGATGCTGCCTTTATTCTGGACTTCCCAGGACTCAGGGCAAGATGGGACCACCCAACATACTGGTGGTCACTTACCGTCCAGTCTTGGAAGACAGACACTAGCTGGACAGAATCCCTAGCCTGGGACCCTCAATCTAGAGCTATTGTCCTGAGGTCAGCAAGTTCTCCCTGCGGTAGACCATTCTGGGCATCTGAGCAGTTTTTTAAAAGATCCCCCATCATTATGGTGAAGACACATGTACTAGTTAAGTCCACTGTCAACTTTATATTAAGAATCAACTGAAACCCACACTGCTGGGCATTCCTCTGGGGGAATTTTCTAGATCAGATTTTTAGACTCAGAAAGATCCAGCCTAAGTCTGGGTCACACCTTCTGGTGGCAGCTCACATAAAAGGACACAGAAGAAAGGAACTTAGCATGTTGCTTGTTTGCTGTCACTCTTGCTGACAAGCTTGACTCTACTGTTGCTGCCGTGTAAACTCCAATTTCTTCAGGAGTCCAGCATAAATAGAAGAATATCACCATCCCTCCAGGAATCCTGCAGGACTCCAGCACCAGATAAAGATTGCTCAGACATACAGTTTCATGGACTGAGCTGCAACCCTTTTCTCTACCCTTCTGTCATAAGACAACCATTGTTGGACTACCCAGACCCACATCCTGCAAGTCATTCTAATAAACCCCATTTCATGTGCCTATCCATCCTGTCCTTTCTGTTCCTTTAGAGAACCCTAATGTGACACACATGTCACTGTGGTTTCATAGAACACTAAGAGTGAACACTCATGTAAATTATGGACCTTAGATGACAGAATGTGTGAGTGAGCCACTGGGGTGGGGATACTGAGGGTGGGGATGCCGAGGGTAGGGATGCTGAGGGTGGAGATGCTGAGGGTGGGGATGCTGAAGATGAGAATGCTGAGGGAGGGGATGCCAAGGGTGAGGATGCTGGTGGAGGGGCTGCTGAGGGTGGGGATGCTGAGGGTGGGGATGCTGAGGGTGAAGTGATAAGTTGTAGGGTTGGAGAAACAGAAGGTGTAGAGAAAACCTCAGTGCCTTCTGCTCGATTTTGTTAGGAATCCAAAATGACTCTAAAAAAAATTATAGACTTAAAAACCTTCCTTACCTCCAGCTAAGAAGCTATTAGCAGTTGATAGTTGCTGGGAGAGGGAGAGCCAGCTTTCTTTAAGAATGCAGCCCTTGGTAAGTTAACCACACTCCAGTGGAAAACCGCGCATTCAAGAATATTCGGGCAGCACAAATTGGACGCGATTTTTTTTTTTTTTTAGAGAGAGAGAAAGAGAAAAGTTGGCTGGGCAGGGAAATGGGAATGGATGTGAAGGAATTGGGGGAGTGTGAATATGAACAAAACACGTTTTAAGATAACCTCATAATTAGTTTTGCAAAAAGTAAAGCTAAACAAAACAGACACAATCTTTTGGGATGTACTCGAATGCTCTTATTATGGTTTAACCTCAGCTATCTGGCTCGGTGCTCATCCTACACTCACTGGGTATCTTGCCGTCTTTCCCTTCACCTCTTTTCAGAAAAGGAAAATGGTTTTCAAAGTAATTTTGACATAATTTCAATTATTGGGTAAGTATTAATGACGCACTTTCGTTTATACAATGCCAAGTACATAGACCACCTCCAGGAGTCATAGTATAAAACCAGTACTTGGGCTGGGAATAGAGTTCCGTTGGTAGAGTACTTCCATAGCATGAAGGAAATCCTGGGACTGATCCACAGCACAGCATAGACCAGGCTCAGGCCTGTAATTCCTGTCCTCTGGGGATAAAGGCAGGAAGTTCAGAAGTTCAAAGCCATCCTCAACTACACAGTGAGTTCCAGGCTATAGGTGGCCCTGTCTCAAAACAACAAAAGGCCAAGGTTTTTTTCATTTGAGGCAGTTCATGGTTCTACCAAACTTGCTCTTCTCTGTTCTCATCTACAAACCCAAAGCACAGCTAACATTCTCAAGAGGACCTCAGCCCCACTCGAGCACCCCAAACCAGAGCTCAGCAAACCCCAGCATACAGAAGAGCCTGCTACTCTGTGGCTGAGGAACTTCAGCTGCAAGTCCAGCTCTTCTGCTGGCAGAGAAAGAAGCCGTGATGGAGGCTGGGAGAAACAGCCCTCGGTCACGAAGCTCATTTTAGGAAAGACTTTCTCCTCAACCCCAAATAGTCACTGTTGCTGCCGTGTACTTCAGGTCAACGCCTAACTGTTCTCTATGCAGAGAGGCTCAGAGGGGTCCAGGGAGGCCCAGGGAGGGAGCCCCAATCCTCCATTCTGTAAAACCCTGCTTTGACAAGTCAGTGCTTCATCTGTTGGGAGATGGAATCGATTCCTGAAGCTTAGAATCCCTTGGTTATTCCTTCTAAAAGACATTCTACAGTGGGCATAAAGATATTGGACATTGTAACTTACATATCTGTAGTTCAGGAAATGCCCAGTGTGTCATGGGCCTTAAAGCTTTTGTTGAATAAAGGCAGGTCGTTTGTGATAAGCTGATAAACTGATAACAAGTTTAAGCAAAATCAAAAATCTTGTAGCTAAAATTAATGTATATGATTATAATTGTTTATTCGACTTAAAAAAAATCAGTGGCAATCACCGTATAGCAGTTATGCATTGCAATAACAGTCTACGTGAAAAAGTCTTGGAGTTATAGTTTGCAAATTCAGTAAGAGCCGAGTATATGACAGTGAGACTTTCTTAATAGATTTCTTGATCTACACTCGGTATCATTACACTGTGTATTATTAAATGTTAATATTAATCCCCTTCCTGTCACTGTGACCAAACCTGTCAGAGACCATTTACAGTGGATAGACTTATTTGGGCTCCTGGTTTCAGTTCCTTGGGAGGAAAAAGACGATGTCATACAATGGTGTTCAGGAAGTGGTCTGTAACAGGAAGTGGTCTGTAACAGGAAGCGGACTATAACAGGAAGTGGTCTGTAACAGGAAGTGGTCTGTAACAGGAAGCGGACTATAACAGGAAGTGGTCAGGAGTAACAAACACCACTAAGGACTTACCTGTCCCCATTGGCCTACTTCCTTCAGCTAATCTTCAGAAATGGTTCCAGAAACTTCCAAAACAGTGTCACCAAGTGGGAGCCAAGTGTTCAAAACTGAGCCAGTGAGGAACAGTTCAGATTTAGAACCCAACAGTGTTTAAACCT